>APFE031630342.1:0-11854 GCA_000404065.3 Pinus taeda | reverse complement strand
ATTATTTAATTCATGTTATTACTATATTGTTTGTTTGTTTTATGTTTTTTGTTTTACTATTTTGTAACACTATTTTGTAGCACAATTATACTAATCATTATCATTCTTTAACTCATGTTATTACTATATTAATAATTTTATTTCATGTTATTACAATACAATTTGTTTGTTTTATGTTTTATGTTTTACTATTTTGTAACACTATTATACTAATCCTTAACATTATTTAATTCATGTTATTACTATATTCTTTGTTTGTTTTATGTTTTATGTTTTATGATTTAGTATTTTGTAACACTATTATACGAATCATTACCATTATTTAATGTATGTTATTGCTATATTAATAATTTTAATTCATATTATTACTATATTGTTTGTTTGTTTTATGTTTTATGTTTTACTACTTGCAACATTATTTTTAACACTATTATACTTATCATTATCATTATTTAATTCATGTTATTACTATATTAATAATTTTATTTCATGTAATTACTACATTGTTTGTTTGTTTTATGTTTCACTATTTTGTAGCACTATTATACTAATCAAATTTTTTTTTTTGTAAGCTTTGGTAGGACTATCCTATTTTCATGTCCATTACACACCCCGCTACAGGGGAGGGGTAGCCCAAGATTTGAACCCAAGACTTCCGTTTCAGTAAGACTTCATTTCCACGGACACTGCCACTTGAGCTACCCCATGTGGACACTATTATACTAATCATTAACATTATTAAATTCATGTTATTACTATATAGTTTGTTTTTTTTATGTTTTACTATTTTGTAACACTATTACACTAATAATTATCATTATTTAATTCATGTTATTACTATATTCTTTGTTTGTTTTATCTTTTATGTTAACCTATTTTGTAACTCAATTTCGTAACGCTATTATAATTATCATTATCATTATTTAATTCATATTATTACTATATTAATAATTTTAATTCATGTTATTATTATATTCTTTGTCTCTTTATGTTTTATGTTTTACTATATTGTAACACTATTTTGTAACACTATTATACTAATCATTATCATTATTTAATTCAAGTTATTACTATATTAATAATTTTAATTCATGTTATTACTATATATATTATGTTTTATGCTTTACTATTTTGTAACACTATTATACTAATAATTATCATTATTTAATTCATGTTATTATTATATTGTTTATTTGTTTTATGTTTTATGTTTTACTATTTTGTATCACTATTATACTAATCATTTTTTTTGTAAGCTGAGTTACCATTTTCGATTAACAAAGTTGAAACCACTACAATCTTAAGGTGGTCTCAACCCGCCCTGAGGGGAAACCGGGTTTCTTGACCACCTGTAGTTTTTAACAGCTAACCAAAAATAGAAAGTTTTCAGTCTATCTTTCCATGCTTTATATACATCAGCCTTATATCCGCAACTATTGTCATATGATTGCAAATAAAAATTAACAGAGATCCTACACATAACTAATGAAAACTAAGAACTACACTTTTTAAAAACTCAAAAAACATGACTTTTCTTCACTGGTTCCCTGCATCTTCTTGCTGCTCCTTCTCCTTCTTGATTACCAAGCCACTCGCCTCTAGCTGTTGCTGAATTTCTTCCAGCCTCTTATCCTGCATGAATAGGGTGATTTGAATGTTCCTCGGCTCCTTTTTCAGATTTGGGATCCCCTGTGATAATTCTGCCATTTCCAAGGCTATCTACTCCATAGCCTTGGCCATAAGCCTCTTCATTACCTAATATACATGCAGAGATTGTTTATATAATGTCATACGACCACGGGTATGTCCTGGATCCGGCAGAAGATACACCCAATCCTCCATTTCCTCCTCAGACTGGGCCTGTATTGCCTCCTCCTCCCAATGCTCAATTATCCTTCTGATTTTTAGGTTTTTCTTCTCACTATAGGCTCTCTCAGCTACGTATAATTTCTTCCCAATAGTTTTTCTTCCCTTCCTACTTGCCCCTTCTACGTTGGTCTCCTTGTCTTCCACCGTGCCTTCTCTGCAGCATTGTCCTCGCCTGCTTCTTCCCTCTGCTACTCCCCGTCTCCTCTGGCCTCCCCTGCCTCATCGACCTTGCCCTCTAATCCATCTTCCACTCTCTTCCTCAGCTTCTCGATTATGAATTCCTCCGGCTTCCTCTGTTCCTCGCTTCATGGTCCTGCTCCTCGCGTTTCTCCCATTCCATTCGTGTTTTCTAGTCCCCTGTTCGTCCTTCGCCTTTTCCACTTCGACATCTTCGCTCCTGCTCTCTGAATCATCATACACAGGTATGAAAAATTGTTCTGTATCCCCCTCCATTATTCCTTTACCCTTCACATCCTGGTTTCCTCGTCCCTGGTTCCCTTCTCCTACCCTGCTCCTCATTCATCTTCCTGCAGTCATACTACCATCTGCCGCCATTCTTTCCTTACGTCTTTGTTTCCTTCTCTGCGTCCCTATTCTTTCGATTCGTCTCCTGAATTCTCCCTCTCCCCCGACTGTATATGACAAATTGTCTCCACCCTCACCCGTTCCTCTGCATGCAATTTTCCTCGTTCCTCTTCGCCAAACTTTCTCCCTTATGCCTCCCCTCCTTCTTCGCTTATAGCTTACCTCCCTTTCCACTATGTTGTCCCATTCTCCCATGCCATCATTCCCCTCTCTCTTCTCTGACATACTGACAGATCTACCGACCTCTGTCTGTACCTTGCCGTCCCTTCACCTTGAGAGGAGATCCGTCTCCCCGATCCATTTGCCCGTGGTAATCATTCCCTGAACTCCGCCTGTTCTTACCTGCATGCCACACTGTCGAGCATTAATTGCCCGAATTGCCACCTTGCTCATCCCGATCAGGAGTCTTGTCCTCGCTCCTTCAAACTGTGACTGCTTCATTATGATCCTGGGTTATTATGTTTTTTAGTTCTCCCCAGCTTTGATACGCTTCCAATGATGGCTAGCTCCTGTCCAAACTTCTGGTCGTCTCTTTACTCCTCCAATTAGCCAAAAGGTCCGCAGCCCTGTTCCCGTTGCGTCTGAAGATACCTCCTAGGCCTGCTGGTCCAGGGTTACCTTTAGACGCCCCATCAAAGTTCAGTTCTATGAAATGCTCTCCTGGATATCTGAATTGGTTGGGACTTTGTATTTGAGGGCCACTCCTATTCTCTTTTATGGGCTAAATCATACTAAATTCCATCTTTAAGTTGGAAACTATTCCTCCTTCCTCTTGGTTCATTCTCCAGTCCTCCTCTTCCCATGTCTTGGATATAACTATTTCTTTGATCGATTTTCAATCCTCCTCCCAAATTCTTTCAGGTTGACAACTTTGGCCCCTGAAGATCCTCCTGTTACGTTCTTTCCAAAGGAATCATATTATGAAGCCTACCGATAATTTCCATATTCTTCTTATTACTCTGCTGTGAAATTGTCCTTTGCCCCATTGCATTATGGTGTTCTGAATGGTGCTTGGATCTCTCATTATCTTCCTGAAAAGTGCTTTGATCCTCTCCCATAAGTTTCTTGCATAAAGGCATTTGTTTAATATATGCTGTTGATTTTCCTATTCTCTGTTGCATAGAATACATCTCGAGGGCCCATAATAGCCTCTCTTTTGGATTTTATCCCAGGTTAGAATCCGACTCTTACTAACCAGCCATGCGAATATTGTGATTTTTGGCCACCACTTTCCTTCCCATATTATTCTCCAATCCATTGCTCCATCCTCCCTTTCTTGTTTTGTTGTTATGTAATAGGCTTATTCTACTGTAAAAGTTCCTTTCATTGATCTTCCCCACCTGAGAATGTCCATACCTGGTCGAGTTTTAATTTTTCTCAAATCTACTTCTTTAGTGTAAATTTTCTCCAGTTCTTGGTTTATATTTTCAAACCATTCCTCTGGTTTCCTCCAAGTCCTCCATTTTCCATTGTTCTTTTCATTTTTCCAATAATCCCTAACATACTCCATACCTGCCCTCTTCGCTTCTGTTGAGTTTCTTGTAGGGTTTGTATCTCTGACAGTTTATCTCTCTGCTGCCACCTATCCTCCCAAAATTTGGCACTGCTTCCTTCACGGATTTTCCAAAAAGCATGTTTGTTGACCACGTCTCTGTTCAGACTTTCCAATTCCCATATAGAGGAATCTTTTGGGACTTCTTCAATTCTCAGTCTGCCCTCTATTGAGTCCGGCATGTTATATTTTTTTACCCTAATTTTTTTCCACACATCATTTCCTCCTTATACCCATCTCCACCATAATTTAGCTCCTAGTATCTTATTCAGCATTTCCGGATCCCTTATACCTAATCCTCCTTCCTCTTTTCTTTTCACCAGGTTTTTCCATGAGACTAAGGCCCATTTCCTCTGTTGTTTAGGTCCCTCCCATAAAAACTTCCCAAATATTTCTTTCAATTTTGTGCACACTCCTTTGGATGTTGCTTTGATGGACAGAGGGTAGATAGGGATCGATTGTAGGACCGATTTTAGCAGGACTATTCTACTGGCTATGTTCAAGGATCTAAATGGCCAGCTTGCCAGTCGGTTCTTTATTTTATCTATTACACCCTGCCAGTTTTTCATCCGGGTAGGGTTTATGTCCAACTGGTTCCCCAGATACTTGGTTGGGAGATCCCCTTGTCTGAAGCCTAAAGTTCTGGTAAGATGAGCCTTGATAGAATCAGGGGTGTTAAATATAAATGTACATGATTTTTCTTTATTTATCTCCATTCCTGAAGCCTCCATGAAAATTTCAAGTACTCTTTTGATATTCCTTACCTCTTTTATAGAAACCTCTCCAAATAGCATTATGTCGTCTACAAATTGCTGATGTGTTATTGCCAAATTGTTTCCCCATGGTTCTAAGCCTTTAATTCTCTTTTCCCTTTGCTCTCTTTTGATAACTCTCCCTAGCCCTTCAGCTGCCATTATGAATAGAAAAGGAGAGATTGGATCTCCTTGTCTTATTCCCCTTGTTGCATTAAAGGTATTCGATGGGATACCATTTACCAGTATTGAGAAGATCGGCGTTGAGATCATGCTGTAGACCCATTCAATCCATCTCTTTTCGAAATCAAATGCTTCAAGCACAATTCAAAGGTATCTCCAGCTCAAGCGGTCATAGGCCTTTGGTAGATCTAGTTTCATCATCATTCCTCGCTGCTTCTTCTGATTTAGGGAATGAATCATCTCCTGTGTAACTACTAGTCCATCAAGTATTTGTCGTCCCTCGATAAAGCCAGTTTGTTCGGGTGAGATGATATTCGGGAGTAAAGGATTTAATATTTTCGCTATGAGGGTAGCTATAATCTTATAAATGACATTGCATAGTGCTATTGGGCGAAATCCTTGTTCATCCTCCGACTTATTACTTTTAGGGATCAGGGTTAGAAAGGTCGAGTTAATACCTGGCCAGATCTTTTGCTTCATTCTTGATTCCTCGACTGCTTCTAAGATTTCCTGTCCTAAGAAGTGCCAGCCTGCCTGGTAGAATTCTATTGTATACCCATCGGGCCCTGGAGCCTTGCCTTTTTTCATATTCATAACAACTTCCTCAACCTCTTCCATAGTTGTTGCCCTCATCAGAGCCTTGCTCTGTTCATTTGTTATGAGTCTTGGTATTTCCTTGCAGATATATTCTATTGCTTCTCCTTGTGCCTCCTGTGGTTCAGTGAGAATTTCTTTATGGTAATCCACTAGGACTTTTTCAATTCCTCCCTGTTCTACTACCCATTCCCCCTCCACATTTTTAATTGAAAAGATCTGATTCCTTTGTCTGTTTTGTATCATCGCTTGATGAAAAATTTTTGTATTCCTCTCACCCTCGCGCAACCATTTAATCCTTGACTTTTGCCTCCACAAAATCTCCTCCTGTTTTCTCCTCTCTTCCAGTTGGTTAATTATTCTGCCCTCCTCCTTACTCCTCTCTTCATCCCTTCCTTCCAAAATTATTCTCTGTTGGATATCCTCCATTTCTTTCTCTAATTTTTGTTTTTCCTCCATGATGTTCCCAAACTCCTCTTTGTTCCACTTTTTAATTTTACATTTAATTTCCTTGAGCTTCAATTGAATGGTATGCATTTTTCCTTTCCCTTTAACTCTGCTCTGAGTCCACCATTATTCCATTATTCGTAAGAATTCGGGATTTATGAGCCAGAAAGCCTTAAATCTAAATCGTTTCTTACCATTGTTTTTCTTGATATCAATTTCTAGTCGGATCGGCCAATGGTCCGACCCTAGCCCTGGAAGGATTTTCGTTTCTATGAATACATCTCGGTTCAATATTTGTTCAGATAATAGGAACCTATATAATCTCGAGGCTATCTGGCTTTTTCCTCCCCTCCTATTATTCCATGTAAAGACACCATTAGTTGTGGGAATATCAAATAGTCTATGTTCTGTTATTACCTCATTAAAATCCTCCATGCTATGATCTAGTCATCTTATACCTCCTTTCTTTTCTCCTAGATCGTGAATCAAGTTAAAATCTCCTCCTATTATCCATAGGTTACCAGGGATGATTGGTCTTATTACCTGCATGTTCTTTAGGAAATCCTTCCGTTCCCTGGGTAAGTGGGGGCCATAAACCCCTGAAATAAGACTTCTTTCCTCCATTCCTATCAACCTAAACATGCCTATTAATATTCTAGGGAGGCTAATCCAGTTCTCAAAAATTACTTCCTCAGGATTCCATATAATTGCTAGGCCCCCGGCTGAACCGACCGCATCTTGAGCCATTACCTCATATTCAGGT
The DNA here is from genome assembly GCA_000404065.3 of Pinus taeda. Taxonomy (NCBI): domain Eukaryota; kingdom Viridiplantae; phylum Streptophyta; class Pinopsida; order Pinales; family Pinaceae; genus Pinus; species Pinus taeda. The sequence continues at coordinate 5,109 of APFE031630342.1, read as the reverse complement.
CTCATCCTTTTCATTATTTCTTGCAGCTATTGCTGGTTCATTTTTGTTTCCTGAATTAACATTATGCTGGGTTTGTCCTTCTTCAATCTCTCCTTTAAATATCTCTACTTGCCCTTACTGTTGAGCCCCCTAATATTCCAACTTGTAATTATCATTTATAACTTTTTGATAGTTGTTGAAATACCTCTGATAGAGGTATCACTCTACCTGAATTGACTAGTGTTTCTCCCACTGCTTGAATCGTTTCATTTATTGTTTTTCTGCCTCTGTTCTTGCCCCCTCTGCCATTACCGTCCATTCCCAGGTTTTGATTTCCCTATGATCCTGTTTGATCTATTCCGATCTCTGGAATACTGCCCTTATTCTCTTTGTATTTCTGGAAGGCTTCCTTATATTGTTGTTTCTATGATTCCGGTATGAATCTTTCATCTAAGTTCTTCCATTCTTGAAGCAGTTTCTTCATTATTCTTTCCTCTTCGGCCCCATTATCTTTTCGATTCTCTGATTCCCTCTGCATTTGTGACACTATGTTCTCCTAGCTTTCACCCATCTCTACTTCTCCTTCTCTGTTCTGGCTTATACTTTTTCCTATTGTTTCGATTATGATTTCCTTTGGTGCATTTTCATCATCCTCTTCTGCCTTCTTTCCACCTTCAATTTCTTCTTCCTCATCTTGAAGGACCTGAAACTTGTTCTGGTTTTCAACTGGTATATTCTTTTCCTTTGGTTGTCCTCTCGTTCCCTCCTGCCTTGGTTTTTGCCTTCTCTGAACTTCCTTGAAACCATTTTCGCGTATATCCGATCCTTCTACTTTCCTTTTTTCATCCTCCATAATTCTTGTTGCTTCCCCCTCTCTATTCTGTGGGCACTGTCTGTATAGATGTCCGTACTCGTGGCACCTTCTGCACCTGAAGGGAATATGCTCATAATCTATTGGCTGCTTCCATATTTCATCATGGTATTCCACTTCTATATATTCCGGCAAGGGTTCTGCTATGTTCATGTACACACATATCCTAGCGTAGGATGTGTACTTCCCCCTTTTGGTCGACTCTGCCACTTTGACAAAAGCTCCGATCGAGTTTCCAATCCCTTCCAATATATCAGGGTCCCAAAATTCCGTTGGTAACCCATACAATCTGACCCATATGGGTGCTGCCAGTAGTTTCTCAGCATCTAGGTTGTATCTGTCCTCCCAATGTCTCATAAATAGTGCAACATTGTGCATGAAGTATGGCCCCTCTTCAAAACTTCTCTCCTTGTCTTCTAGGTTTGCAAAAATGAGTGTAAAAAAGCCCTTTGCTCCTAGTTTTAGGTCTATATGTCCTTTTGGCTTCCACCTTAGTTGAATCCATTTTGTTAGATCCTTTTCAGATGGCAAAAACCCTATAAACTTACAGATGAATGCATGATATTTCATATAGCAGCAGTAATCTTCCAGTTTATTGTTTGGGATTACGTACCTTGGTTTTTTCTGTGCCCTAGGTAAGCACCTGTTTCCCATTCTTGCTTGCCATCGGTTCCCCAGCACTGGTATGTCTCTGTCATTCTCTTTCTGCATTCCTTGCTTCCCTCCTCAACTGGTTTCTCCTGCTACCACGTTACTGGAGGAGGGGATCTCTCCCCTCCCCTGATTTTCGTCCATTGATCCCTTCAGCCCCACCCGATTTCTTTCTCCCTCCCACTTTTGTGTTTACCCTTGTAAATCTTCGCCCGCGTTTGATTGAATCTTCCTCTCTCCTCCCGGGCCTCCTTACCCCTCCGTGATTCTGCTACCCTGTTCGCAGAAACCCTAACCGCACCATCGCCTCAGGTCTGCCATCGCTCCCGATATACCCGAAATCCCTCTATTTTCCTTTCGTTTTTTCAATTCCACTATCATACTAATCATTATCATTACCTAATTCATGTTATTACTATATTGTTTGTTTTTTTTATGTTTTATGCTTTACTATTTTGTAACACGGTTATACTAATCATTATCATTATTTAACTCATGTTATTACTATATTAATGATTTTAATTCATGTTATTACTATACAGTTTGTTTGTTTTATGTCTTATGTTTTACTATTTTGTAACAATATTTTGTAACACTATTATACTAATTATTATCATCATTGAATTCATGTTATTCCTATATTAATAATTTTAATCAATGTTATTACTGCATTAATAATTTTAATTCATGTTATTACTATATTAATAATTTCAATTAATTTTATTACTATATTGTTTGTTTGTTTTATGATTTATGTTCTACTATTTTGTAGCTGATGCAGGAGCATCTGATTCAGAGGAAAATTCTTCTGATTTATTCCATAAAAAAATCAAAAAGTCTATAGGCAAGGAGTGGGATCCTTAGCCTGCTGTTTCCCATGTTTTTTTAGTTAAATTTAGAAATAGAATATGCCATCTTTTCTAGATAGAATAAGGCAGATTAGATTAGTAGTGAGAAAAAACAAGGAAAAGCTAAGATTTTTTAGGTATTGCTACTTTCTAAATGTAATTGCTTTTGTAATAAGGCAACTAGAGATAGGAAAGAAAAAGATGGAAAACTCATCTGCTAAGTAGGGAAGGTTTCTTTTCAGGCAAGAGTAGAATTAGAAATTTCTTTTATGTATGAAAAAAAAATGTCTTGGTACAGGAAGAGGGGCGCGGACCTGGGAAGAAAATGTTGTTTTAGCTGGGTAAAAGAAGGAACCCGCGCTGTTCATAATGTATTGATTGAATAAAGACAAATTAGATGTGTTTTTTTAAGGAATAGGCGGTGCCATTCAATGTGTAGATGACTGTAAAAAATAATTGAATGTCGTATGCATACTGTCGGGTTTTTGATTGTCGAGTTTTGAATTTGAGACTGCTTTCCTGTAAATGCTCTATCTTTACAATTTCACGTTGTGCGCAGTCCATAAAATCTGCTACATGCTGCCCACACAGTGCACTGTCCTCCATAGTGTAATACGCGGCCATTGAAATTGATTTGTTAATGGTTTGAATTGTAGTGTGGTCCAAGAGCCGTGCGCAGCCTTCAGAAACCAATGTGTTGTTCTTCAATAGATAAATACAATGTTTGTTTGGAATATGGTATGGTGTAGTTATAATTTTAAAAGAAGCTGTGCATTGTTGCAAGTCCTATGAAATTGTGAAAAACCCGTGGAAAGGCTGTGCGCCACCGTTGCTTGGAGTATTATACCCACATTCATATATTTGTGAAAAAACAGAGTTGTGCGCAGAATATTTATATACCGTTCCTTTAGCATTGGGACAGATCTACAAAGCATTATATATATATTGCTGGAGAGGGAGTTCATGACTGAGGATCTCCAGGAATTGGCAAAGGAACAAATTGAAGACATAGAAGATATAGCAACCATATTTGGAAGATTGTCTTTAGAACCGGCAAGCAGTCCATCATTTGTGGTATCAGAGCCAGCAATTGGTAGTGAAGTAAATCTCAGGAGCAGTAGAAGGATGGCTTTCAGGGTTGGAAGAGGACGAGGACGTGGACGTGGTGGAAGAGGACGGCATGTTGGAGATGTCGAATTGAGAGAAGATGTAGAGGAGCTGCGAGCTAGGTTGGATGCACTAACCTCCGGCAGGAATATAGATGATGGAGACGTAAGTGAACCCGAAGCTGAAGATACTGAAGAGGAAGCAACAGAGATTCCTCCTGAGATGAAGATCTTTCAGTCAGTGATGAAAGCCACAGCCAGGCCATGCAACCAGTTAGTACTAGTATATCAAGGAGGAGTAAATCCAGAGGAGCTGATTGACTGGATTAACAGCATGGAGAAATTCTTCGATTATGAAGAAATGGAAGAGGAGAAGAAAGTAAAGTTTGTTGTCACCAAGTTAGTAGGCCATGCAGCGCTCTGGTGGGATGGTGTACAGGCGGAAAGGAGAAGACAGGGCAAGCAGCCAATCAAGAATTGGAGCAGGATGGCAGCAAAGCTTAAAGGTAAATTTCTACCCATTAACTATCAACAGACATTGTTTAGGCAAATGCAAAATCTCAGGCAGAGAGCTTTGACAGTAAAAGAGTATATAGAAGAGTTCTATAAGGTGAGTATAAGAGCTGGAGAAGCCCAAGACACAGCTGAGAGAGTGGCTAGATATATGAATGGCCTCAGAATGGACATTCAGGATGAAATAAGTCTATTGTGTCCAAAAACAGTAGAGGAAGCCTATCAGATAGCACTGAAGGCTGAAGAAAAACTCATGATGAAGCAGTCTGCCAGGGGGAGAGGGACTTTCAGAGGGAAAGGAAGTCAAGGTGGTAGAGGAAGGTCTACAGCACCTAAAGATGGAGCTAGCAGTAGCTCAACCCCGCATGCATCCAGAAGAGGTGATGCAAGAGGCAGAGGGAGTTTTTACAGAGGAAGAGGAGACAGAGGAAGAGGCAGAGAAATAAGATGTTACAGGTGTAAAAAACCGGGACACAGAGCTTTGGAATGTCCAGAGAATGCAGAAGTAAGACAGAGAAATGAAATTGTTGCTCCAGTTGAGGGAGAGACACCAGTTACAGCAGTACCAGAAGAAGAGAACACACCAGAGAAAGGAGAATCTCTGGTACTTAACAAAGTTTTGATTAAATCAGAAAAGGAGGTGACTGAACCGCCGCAAAGGAAAACTTTGTTCAGGACAATATGCAAAGTTCAAGGGAAATGTTGCCAGATGATCATTGATAGTGGCGGCACTGACAACTTGGTTTCTACAGAAGTAGTGGAGAAATTGAAGCTGAAAACAAGGAGGCATCCAACACCGTATAAGGTGTCATGGTTACAAAAAGGACATCAGCTACTGGTAAGTGAACAGTGTGAATTAGAGTTTCAAGTGGGCAAGTATAAGGATAAAGTTGTTTGTGATGTGATGCCTATGGACGTGTGTCACATATTGCTGGGGAGGCCTTGGAAATATGACAGAGAAGCCATGCATGATGGAAAAAGAAACACCTACAAGTTTGAGAAAGATGGTGTTAATCATACATTACTGCCACTACCAAAAGAAGGCGGACCGGGATAGAAGACAGATCCAAAAACTCTGCTACTTGGAGGAAAGGAGTATTTGAAGAATATGAAAGAAGGTGAGGTAAGCTATGCTATAATT
>APFE031630341.1:78894-127946 GCA_000404065.3 Pinus taeda | reverse complement strand
AGGAAAAGGAAGAGATAAGGTCAATCCCAACAATAATGGATTTGGCTTCATCACTTGGAAACTTCCATGGAATGGTGGAAAACTTCTTTCCATCCAAGGAGATTCGAAGCCAAACCATCCTCACTTAACTTGAAGTCAGTTTGGTGAATGAGTTGGACAGAACCTTCGCAGGTTTGATTAGTTCAAAACTTTGCCCAAAATGGTTGGCGCGATTGCGAATCTGGGACAGAGCGCTAATGGTGCGCCCCTTTCAATAGGATTCTCCCCATTGGCGCGGGCATAACACAGGGCACCAACGCTAATGCAAAAAGGTTTTAAGGACAATGAGCAGGAGATGTCTTAAGGGCATATGAAGCTCATGTTTAGAGGTGAATAATGCAAGTGGTTTCAAGTCTTGTCACTTCTCACAAGTCCCGGAATGTGTCCTCCAAGATGCGGGAGAGGTGGTAATAGGGATGGTGACAAACGGTGACAAATCACTGTGTAACAGATATTGTCTTTCTTGACTCATGAAAATAAATATTATGACATGAAAAACCCTAGAAACATGAATATAATGCTTTACCTAGAAGACCAATCAAAAGAAGCATGAAACCCATGCTTGAAAATAATAATTTTCTTTTTTCTTTTACTTGTTACATAAGATATACATAATGACATGAGTACAATGACAATTATGAAGGCCAAAACTAGTCATTTTCCAACAAGCTTTAGTCTTGCTAAGGGCTACAAACTTTTTTTTTCTTCTCATCCAAGATATCATGACAGATCCCAAGCTAAAGAAATTCTAGGTGTGCTCTTTCTGTCAGTAGAGTTACCAACTCAATCAACATAAAAGTACCTCGTAGTCTCACATCTCTAGTAGTATATCTGAATCCAAGATTGATGGTCCCATTCAAGTATCTCAACACATGCTTTGCAACAATCCATTGTGCATGTAATGGCTTAATAATATGTTGGCCCAGAGTATTGACTGCAAAACATATGTTTCGTCTAATTTTCACTAAGAACATCAATACCCCAATCTGTTGTTGATACTCGTAAGGATTTTTAAAATCAAGACTTGCAGCTTCACCACATAAATTGTTGAAATTTATTTTCATTGGTGTATTCATGGACTTACATTCTATCATACCTCATCTTTGCAGTAGCTTGATAAAATAATTTCCTTGAGAAAGAAAAATCTCACCACGTCTTTTCCATACCTCTAGGTCCATAAAGTAGTGCAGAAAATGTAATATTTCATTTCAAACTCAAAATATAACTCCCTCTTACATTGGAGGATAAGTGGTTCTCCACCTGTCAATAATAAGTCATCAATGTTGGGTTGTGTTATATTCTTTCCACGACTAACCTATATTAGGTTGGGCGAACCTACCTATGGTTTTTCGGTCCACAGTTTTGGACGCGATGGTTTTCGGTCCATGGTATTGGATGCTTCGGCATGTATAAATATGTATTGTAACATTAAAAGGAATATAACGAAAAATCAAGCTGGTAGTCTTGGTTTTGAGATCCAGTGGGAAATCTCTGTGTATATGTGTTTTATGTGTTATGCTCTCGCATTTTTATTTTTATTTTTTCTGTGATTTAGAATTCGTATGCAGGTAATTTCTGTACGGGGTTAAAACCTACAATCAACATATAATACCAACATCAAAGGCATACCTTCGACCATTTTGAAGTAGAGATTTGGATCAGCATTGCTTCTGGTAAAACAAAGCTTCATCAAGAAGCTAACAATGCAAGAATTTCAATCTCATAGGGCTTGCTTCAATCCATAGAGAGATTTCTTCAGTCTACATACATTATCTTTCCAGTCATGTGCTTCAAAGCCTTGCGGTTGTTCCACAAAAACTCCTTCCTTGAGGAAGCCATGCAAAAAAGCAATTTTCACATCCATTTGGAGAAGAGTCCATCATTGACTAGAAGCTAGAGCCATAATAGATTGAATGGTAGTATATCGGGCAACAGGTGCAAAAATTTCATCATAGTCTATTACCTTTTTCTAAGAGAAACCTCTAGCCACAAATCTAGCTTTATATTTTTCAATACTTCCATCTACACTATATTTAATTTTACACAACCATTTAGAAGTCACAACAGACTTACCTTTGCTCGTGGAACTACTTCCCATACATCTTTATATATGATGGACTCATATTATTTGGCCATTGAGTCTTTACATACTTAATCTTTCACTGCTTCTTCAAAAGTGCATGGTTCAACCTGAATAATGTTGCTCATGGCTACAACGTATCCCTGGAACCAACATGGTTTCTTGATTTCTTCGAAGGTTCCTTTGGGGGCATTATGTTTATCAACATCTTGTAGAGTGTCACAAAGCCATAATGGACTCTTTCTAGCTGGATGATCACATGGAGGATCTAAGGGGTCCATGGGCTACATGGGTTCATAGCGAGATCATGCTCAGGCTCAAGATCTTGAATTTCAAAGGCATCATATTGATTATCAACAATAGCAGGAGGAAGAGGTGTGTCTTTCCTTTCCAAGAACTATATCTTCATCAAGAGATACATCCTTGCTAAACTCTATAGATCTTTGACCATGTACACATATTCTGTAAGCTTTAGATTTTTAGCAATAACCAACAAATGCACCTTTATTACTTGAAGCTTCTAGCTTGTTCCTCTTTTTCTTTGGCACATGAAAGTAGAAAGGGCAGCCAAAACTCCTCAAGTGCCCAACCTTGGTTTTTTCACAAGTGAAAACTTCTTCAAAATTCTTTTTGTTTAAGGCTTGATGTGGAGATCCATTTTGGACATAGACATAAATGTTAGCAGTTTCTCCCCATAGAAAATTTGGTAGCTTTTAATCTTGCAACATAGCTTTGAATGATTCCATGTTAGTTTTGTTTTTTTTTTCAGCCACACCATTTTTTTCGGGGCTATATGATACAATGGTCTCTTTCTTGATTCTAGCTTCTTTGCAGAAGTCAATGAAATCATTTGAAGTGAACTCTCCTCCATTGTCAGATCTGAATATTTTGATCTTCTTTTTAGTTTATTTTTCTACCAGAGTTTTGAAGTCTTTGAACATGTTAAATACATGTTTTTTTTTTTTCAAAAATAAAATCCATGTCTTGAAAGAAAAATCATCCACAAAGATTATATAATACAAGTAGCCATCAAGAGAAGTTACATGCATAGGTCCACATAAATTAGAATGTATAAGATGAAGTACATGAATAGTTTTGCTTTTTCTTGAAGTGAATGGTCCCTTTACATGCTTTCCACTTGAACACCCTTGACAGACCCCATCATGATCCACTCTAATCTCAAGCATTCTAGAAACCATATTTCTCACATGAGGCAATTCTTTAAAGTGCAGATGAGCAAACTTTCGATGTCAAAGTTCACATTTATTATTGTTGTCATGAATCGGCACATGGATTGGTCTTCCATTGACTTTATAAATACCTTCAAATCTCGACCCTAGAGTGAAGGCACCTATCATGCTAGATCTCATTGGCCAAATGAGAACTTTTCCATTTATGAAAGAAACATTCATTCCTTTGTGTTTTAAGGCAGATATAGATACAAGATTCCTTTTCAAGTCAGGTACATACAAAACTTCTTGAAGATTTTTAGTTTTACCTTGATCCAAATGAAAAGAAACAAAACCAAATCCCTTTATAGGATATGTGGAGTTATCTCCAAAAATGATTTTTAGATCTGTTTCCCTCTCAACCAGATGTGAGAGAACTTCTTTATAACCAATAAAGTGTCTTGAAGCACCACTATCAACCAATCGTCACAAGAATTTGCAGGGGAGGAACTAGAAAGAAAAGAAACGAGAAATTATTGTGCTTGTGTTTCAACTACGTTATTACCATACCTTTGGTCCCTTGAACTCTTAGAAGAATGGTAGATTTCTTTATGAACATCAAGAGCTTCTCTTCTTCTTCTATAATCAGATCTTAAATTGTTGCTACGATTTTTGTGGTTGGATCTTGGTGCACTTCTATTTTCTGGACAATCAAGGGAATAATGGACATGCTTATGGAAATTTTACCATTGGACTTTTGATAAGTCTCTGTTCCATTTATAAGAATTGTTGGATCTAAGAGAAAGATTTCTTGAAAAGGGATGTCCTCTTTTTCCTTTATGCATCTTGTCTTGGACAACAAAGATAGTAGGTTCTCCCTCTTCATGCTTGGGAATTCTTCCTCTAGAAATCATTTCGGCCTCTGCTTGGCTGCATTATCCTAGGAGCTTATAAAATGTGGGAGATGTATCATTGTTGTTGATGCTAGTAATACAATTTTCCCAAGGTGGAGAAAGACCTCCAAGTGTAATAAGCACCAACTCTTTATCAGATACAATTTCACCAACAATTGACAACTGATCCTTGATTTTTTATATCCTCATGAAGTATGCTTGAGTGTTCTCTCCTCTATTCATCTTAATTTCCATGAGTTGATTTTTCAAAACAAGGATTTGACTCCAGTTGTTTAATTGATACAATTCCAATCAGCTTTTCATGCATTTCCTTAGATTTCTTCAACTTGGAGACATAGGTGATGAGATTGTCTCCAAGAGAATCAACGATAATCTTCTTAACCTTGACTTCTCCTTTCTTGAAGCTGACATTGACAAGAGCATTCAAATTTTTTAGTGGTCCTACTACCTCACCTTCCACATATTCCAATACATCATATTCCAAGAGTAATATCCAATATTTTCTTCCATGGACCGAAATTCGAAGCATCATTTAGCTTCTCTTCATTCTTGAAATAAGAAGAAGACATCTTGATCAAGTCAAACAAATTTCAGCAGCAAGATCTTCAAAGGAGCAGCAAGTAATATTTCAGCAAAGGAGTGATAGCTCTTATCTTCTTGGGCTTGTCTTCACCAAAGCTCTGTACCATGTTGAAATTGTGATGTTCTATGCTGAAACAATTACTTATTTCAAAAACTTATTTCTGTTGCAATATTAATTACGCAATTTTAGATAGAACATAAACCAAATGCACAATCTAAGACAACCAAGAAAAAAATGAGACACAGAGAATTTAGGTCCAATGACCAGGGGAAAACCCAACTAGATTCTTCTATTAGATATCAATTATTCAGAAAAGATACAAAGTACAATGAGAGATCAAGAGAAAGAAAAAGTTCACCCAAATCTAAACAAGTTGTAGCATGAATATCACTAGTAGCAGCAACCGGTGCAAACAATGAATCAAACTTCCCTTCAATTGAATCATCACTGAAACACTTAAGCACTAAATCAACCTTGGCTCACTAAAATATGTTCTTACTCTCCAACTCTCTCTCTCACACAATCTTCTTTGAGTCTCTCCAACTCTCTCTCTTTCACAATGCACACATAGTAGAAATCAGTTGAGAAGACATGAGACACATATATATGAGGAGAAATGAATTATTGTCATAAAGGAGGAGAAATACACATGCCTCGAGGAAGAGTAACATATGCCATTTAGGGGAGTGTAATTCATTCCATTAAGGAGAGAAACACATGCCTTAGTAACTCTCGCCATTAAGGAGAGCTACACATGCATTAGTAACTTATGCCATTAAGAGAGGAATGCATGCCTTAGTTATGGAGACTGTAACATATGCATTAAAGAGAGAGTAAGAGGAATATTTTATGACATGCCTTTAATGAGTGTAAGAGGAATATTCCATGTCTTTAATGAGTGCATAATAGAGAGTGTAATATATCATTAAGAGAGAGAGAGTTACGTAGTTCCATATGAGTCATCAAGGATAGACGTGATAAGTGATTGAGGTGATGAAGGTAAGGTGACTTGTAATTCCTTTTAATAATAATATCATAGTATGATAAAGGGTAATATTAATAATATTGATGATGGGGCCAACAATGATTCATTGTGACAATTAGACCTACATTAATCTCTCTAAGAATTCTATGTTTCATGATCGATCCAAGCACATCGAGATCATATATCACTTCATCAGAGAAAGAGTCTAGAGAGGTGTTGTAAGATTGTAGTACATTTCCATAGAGGAGTAGATGGTAGATATTGTCACCAAGCCTCTAGTGAAAGGGAAATTTGTGTACTGAGATAAGTTGGGGATAATGGAGAATCCCTTCCTTGCTAGGAGGGAGTGGTGAAGCTAGTGGTAGCTTCAGAAGGTCTTCTACATAGGATTGATATCTTGGCATGTAGGAGATGATTTATTACCTCTTTAGGTATTGATGTCTTATTTCTTAAATATATCTTAGGAAAAGTACAATAATTAAATTCAATTAATTATTGTGCATTATCAAGTCATTTTCTAGGGACAAATAATAAAGTTATGTAAGCGACTTAGAAATAATCTCAACCATCGATCTCTTATATATTCTAGAAGGGAGATTGGAGTTAGGTATTTGGGCTTGATGAAGATTATAAATTAAATCATATGAGAGATTTCCTCAAGCATCGACCTTGCCTCTTAGCACTGTGCAATGTGCAGTTCTTTCCTCCGATAACTGCACACTGCGCAGTCTCAGTGCTCAAGCCTAACCTTGAAATCAAAAACTGCACAATCCTACCCTCCAACTAGGCCTACACAGCACATTGCGCAGTCTCAATCCTCAAGCCTAGCCCTTGAGCTCTTAAACTACACAATTGAACAATCACTTGGACTCCTTTTCCTTCTAGCAATGCGTAGTGGGAAAATTTAGTCATCAAGCCCTCAACTTGGCTCCTTGACCTCCCTAATTGTGCAATCTTCAAGCCCAATCCATCCTGAACTATGCATTGTGCAGTTTCAAGGCTCAGATCTAACCCTTGATTTCATTGATTGCCTGAGCTGCATAATTCAACTATCACTAAGCCTCTTCCTCAACCTACCACTCGATTCTAGATCACTTAGTGGATCATCATGCAACATCTTAGACCAGGGGTTTATCAGATTCATTTCATCTTGTCATGAGTGAATCACATATACGAGTACTCTATCATACTATGACATGATGACAAAGAAGAATATGGAGAAGAAGGACATGCTAGAAGACACCTTTGTAGCTGAAGATGCACATTGATCGATCAGGAGAAAGCAAAGGGACATTAGTTTGTGACTGCAGCTCAAGACTTGATAACACTGAAGACTCCTCATCTCTAGGCCATATGGAGGTTGAAAAGATACCATTCTCAAGAAGACATACATGAAGAAGCAACAAACATGGCTTGACATTGCCATGTCATCAATGTCATATCATGTCATGTCATGAGTCATCATATGCCACATCATTTTGTGGATTATGTAAATCGTTATTCTAAAATGTATTGTAAAGTGAAAGTCCAAAGGACATTTACAGAATATGAAGAGTCATGTAAAAGTCAAAAATTCATAGAGAAGTCAAACAATTATGAGTGTATTCAAAGATTCACAACGAAGGTGAAAGATCACCCCATTGGTTATATATATTCCCTCATTGTACAGGCGAAGGAATTTTCACCTTGGCTCCTCCTACAAGGTATCATAGAGACAAGCTAGTCCTTTTGGGGAGCAAGTAGTGGCTCCAACGCTCTAATATTGGCGCTAGTGGTGTTCATTGTATACATGTGTCCTGGGACTTTTACTTAATATATGAAGCTTGATGGCCAACATGTATTCATGTATGGATTATGAATATTTGTAAGATTGTTCTATGAATGTTTATGATTAATGTTTGTTTTCACCTGTACTAAAGTAGTTGAACTATTTTCATTATTTTAGTGCTTATCCCATTAAGAATGTGTTGTAATGGTCACAATGACCATCACAAATTGTGGACTACTCCACTGGATGTTAGACGAATCTCTTATGTTTGCGTGTGTCTCTTCTAGAGTGGTACTACTACCTCTCTCTTAGAGGCTCACTTTCTTTTTCCTCCGCAGTAGAAGAACCTCAACACACCTACGACTAAACACTCACCAGGAATACTCACTTGCTTTTCAAAGGTACATATGAATTCCTCTCTCTTGTTGAAAGTTAGAGCCAAGGAAAACCTTTTAGAAAATAGTAACCGTTCTTATTCTAGATGGGGCTCCTATCCTAAATGGTTTGAGGTCTAATTGGGACCGCATATTGGGGAAACCCCTTTGAATGTTGGCAGGTCCAACACTGTCAACATTTCTAGTGCTAGGAGGGTAGCCAAATTTTTATGACTGATAATTGCACCCACCCTCATCATACTTCTTCCAATCAAGGCATCAATATTCCTAGCACCTCCCCTGCTCATATTCTTGAAGTTGGTTGATCTTCTCAACCTGGTCCTAAAAAAACTTGTGAAATCTCCTACGAGCACCTTCGAGTCATTTGGCCTATAACTGATAAGTTCGCAAAGGCTATTGGATTGATCTATGGAGTACATAATCTTCCTTATTTTCCAAAGAAGAAAGCAACCACTCCTACTAGGATAATGGTCTCTATAGTTGAAGATTTTGTTTTTTCCACCCTTGAAGAGTTAGGAGAGATTGCAGAAAACACAAAGAAGGAAGAGAAACCTTCATATTTTAACGGAGGTGACGGAGACAACATTGTACTCTCAAATGAAACTTTCCACAGGTTAAGTAGTTACGAAGAGGAGGAGGAACATCCCTCAGATTCTGAAGAGGAGGAGGAGCACATAGATGAAGATATGGTAGACCAAGATCTGGATTAGATGTCTTAGGGCCCACTTGCTATACTAGGTGTTTTACATAGGATGTCGAGGAACCTGAGAAAGCTACTAACGAAGTATGACCCTAACAAAGCAGTCAAAGCGAAAGACCATTTGGACAAATTTTACCTACACCTGCAGATGCTCAAGGTACATTATGATGATGTTGCGTGTAGACATTTTCCTTGTACCTTAGACAATAGATAAATTGTATGATACCACAGTGTTCCTCCAAAATCAATCCAAAATTGGAAGGGGTTTAAAAAATTGTTCCTTGAAAGGTTTGTCGATGACAAAACCCTAGCCATGTTATTAAAGGTGCTGGGCAATTTGAAGATGGAGCAGAAAGAAAAACTTAAGGATTTTAACCAGAGGTTCAATCACACATTGAACAAATTTTCTATGGATACAAAACATCATGTCTCCATCACCATTGACTACTGCACTTCTTCCTTACCAACAAGCATAACATAGTTTGTTAAGAGAATTAAGAAAGGAACTCTGACTGAAAATTACGAAGAAGTCATTTCGATTGAAAATGACTTGCGCGCAATTGGAGTCATTGTTGAAGATGAACTATCAAAAGACTCCAAGAACATGGGTAAAAGGTCTTAGGCCTCCTCAAGTAAGGCTAAGGATAAAGAAGCCACTAATCTTGAAATCTTGACTTGGACCATCAAGTCTCTTTCCAATGAGTTGGTAGAGTTAAAACAAAGGTCAAGTGAGACCATGGTTAGCAACAAGCCCCCAAAGCATAACTTCCTGAGAAGGGCTACCAACTCCAACAACAACATCAATTAGCCAACCAAGTCTGCATAAAGCTCAATCATCGTTTTGAATGTTGAAAGCATGGGCGTTGACTAATATTGGTTATTTCATCAAGAATATCATTCATAAAAGACATACCCACAGTGGAATCACAACATGAATGCTCTAGCTGAGCATATCATTGAAATCGTACTTTTAGATGAGCAAACTGGCCATCAAAAGAAAATGAAGAAACTATTGTGGCTGAAGAATATGCAAGTGTTTGGCACGTAATGAATTCTTTTAGTTGTATATTCACAACTGAAAGAAAACTATTGAAGAATAACCACTGAGTGAGGACCCGAACCAAAAGTAGAATAGTCGATATAAGTTGAGAAGTCAAGGGTTGGTTTCCAAACAAGAGTTGATGAGGTGAAAATTTAAAGAAAACCTGTTAAGAAAGATCACACCGCCTATCAACTCAACTCAAAACACTCAGAATAAGTCTGCAAATATTGCTACAGAAAAAATTACTTCCACCAACGGTTAAAGTATGTACACCATTCCAGAATTATCAAATAAATACGCTCCGACAATGGCCTTCATGCTTGATTATAATATAGTTGGATACATGAAGAAAGCTTACGCTAATATTTCAATCTTTGAGCTTACAAGGATTGCAAGCCAGCGGAAAATTCTTGTCTAAGCTTTTGATAAGTGTTCCTTAGGTGATAATTATTCTTTGCAGAAGGGACATGGTAAGTCTTTTGGTCCCCTAGAGTCTGTTCTGAATGCGTTAACATCAGAAGAAAATACACTATGCCCTCCATTTTTATTGACATTTGAAATTTTTAATTACAATGTACACAATTGCTTAGTTAATTGTAGTGCATCTGTAAACGTAATTCCATTATCTGTAGCTAAGAAAATCAATGCTAAAAGGGATAAGACAGATGCACAAATTATTCATGTGGACATGACTCTTGTCCGAGCTATTTGTGAACTAAAAAATCTGCTTATTCCCCTATCATCTAATCAACGATTTCACTAAGGCATTTACATAGTTATTGTAGACATCCTAGAAGTGTACATTGTAATATCGAGTAGGGACTGATTCAACAAATTACAGGGGTATTTTTCTACCAACTAGTGACATTTATGACTTCCGTATAAAGGCAGGAATAACCAAATCTGGGTAGACTCAGAACCTTACATGAAGCACACTGTCACACCCTTTGAGGGGAAAAACAGACCAGTTGCTTTCACAGATCTGATCTTTGGAAATTGCTTCTTGGAGACTGACCTAGGGTGCTACCTTGCTCAGCCCTCCCCAGTCCCACTAGACACATAGTTGGAACTCCTTCCTAGTCTAACTGGTGGAAATGACCTTTTTACCTACATAGTTCTTGTACATGTGATGTTTGGACTTTCTTTTATGATTCTAAGACACATGAGGGATTTCGAGCTGGTTGTGCTTTAATAGAACTGCGACAAAGAAAACACTTGATCTCTATCTGCTTGGAATTTGAGTGCACTAACAACACTACAGAATATGAGACACTCATCCCGGGCTTACAGAAGGCCATTGACCTCAAAGTTGGAGTTCTTAAAGAAGTAGGTGACTCTAAGATCGTCATACGACAAGTATGAAATACTATACACTGTGTGTCACCTAATTTGAAAACTTATCAACAAGAGGTATGGCATTTAATTTATCAATTCCAAGCTTTTAATATTATATCTATTTCTAGAATGTGTAACATAACTATAGATGCATTAACAAATGTTGTTTCTAGGTTGTCACCGCTTAGGGATGGTTTTTCTATTGAAATTATTTATAAGCCATCTGTTCTTGATAATATCACTAATTTGCACTTTTTTAATGATGATCAATAGATATTACATTTCATGGTGAATGCTAATGTATTCAAGTATGCATCCATTGACGAAGACGAGCACGATAAAGTGTTGCAGTATGCATCTCGGGAAAGTAAGGAGAACCCCATACCGAAGGGTGTGGTATCACTAGAAAAGTTGTATGACTTGCATAATCTCTTTAGAGGACTAGTCAATGCCAAAACCCACAACTCAACATTATCACATGAGAAGATTAATCTTGGAATAGAGAAAGATTTGGTTTGTTAATCTCAATACTTGTTGCACACCTCAAGAGTGACAAGCCTTTATCTGCATATTCAAGCAGTAACAAGAAGTTTTTAAGTGGACATACGATAAGCTCAAAACTTACGACACATGAATAATCCAACATGTTATCCCAATTAAGGAAGGGGCCAAGCCTTTTCAGCAAAAGATGTGAAAGGTGCATCTGACGCTTAAGCCCCTGATTCAGAAGGAGTTGAGGAAGTTACTGGATGCTCAGATCATTTACAAAGTGTGACATTCAACATGGGTAACTAATCTGGTCCCAGTAAGAAAGAAGTATGGGGAAATACACTTGTGCATGTTTTAGAAATCTCAACTGCGCTTCAAACAAAGAAAATTACGTTGTGTTGTTAATGGATCATATATTACAGACAGTATTGAGGCCATAAATGTTTTCCTTACTTGAAGGATACTCTGGCTACAACCAAGTTTTGGTCTCAGAGCCTGACAAACTTAAAACTACTTTTCAAATGATGTGGAGCACATTCACATTCAAAAGAATGCCATTTGGGCTAGTTAATGTTGGTGCAACCTTTCAATGTGCGATGGACATCAAAATTCGTGGACTGATTTGTCAGAGCGTGATGGTGTACCTTAATGATGTCGGAGTGTTTTCAAAGAAGAGATCTGACCACCTATGCTACTTGAAGCAAATCTTTGGGTGATGTCGAAAATACGGGATATCTCTTAATCCCAAAAAGAGCATTTTTGCAGTGTACAAGGGAAACCTCTTGGCCCATATCATAGCAAAAATTGGGATTAAAGTAGACCCTGAAAGGGTCAGGGCTATTATGCAAATTCCCTTCCTAGTGAACAAGAAGGCTATGCAGTCCTTCTTGGGGAAGATAAAATTTCTCTACAAGTTCATCTCTGATTACGCTCAAATTGTGAAACTTATGTAGGAGATGGTGTAGAAGGATGAAATTTACAAGTGGGACAAAAGGGAAAAGGATGCATTTTCCTGTATTAAGCAAGCTATCGCAAAAGAATCAACCTTGTACAACCCAGATTTCAACAATGATTTTCTTCTTTACACCTTTGCTTCTAATACATCTCTTGTCATTGTGCTTACGCAAAAGGATGATCAGAACAATGAGAGGCCCATATATTTTATGATGGTATCCTACAAGGACCTGAACTTAACTATTCCGCCATAGATAAACATGTATATGCAGTCTATAAGGTGGTGAAGCACTTCTGGTCCTATCTTCTAAAAAGTCATTATATCATCTTTGTTTCGAACCCAATAGTCAGATTGTTGTTTGTCCATCAAGAGCTTGGTGAGATAAGGGTGAACTGGATGACTGGTTTGCAAGAGTATGATCTAGAATTAAAACCAGTTCACAGTATAAAGGGAAATGGTCTATGTCAGTTAGCAGCAGAAGTGGTGAATGTAATAGAAGATGATCCATCCGAGTGGGAGCAGGAAATCAAGGTGTCAATGTTGAGTGAGCTACCACCACTACTACCTCAAACTCTTGGTACGTAGATGTGCGCCAGTATCTTGAGCATGAAACTTTTCCCTCTCACTTATCCACACAACAGAAGAAGGTAGTTAGATTGAAAGCATTATTTTACCAATTGGTGCATGGAGCGTTTTTCAGAAAGCACCATAACGAAGTATTGCTAACATGCTTGGAAGCACATAATTTAGAGAAACTATTCTGTGATCTCCATGATGGACCAACCATAGGAAATTTTATGGGAAACTCTACAATGCAAAAAGTCATGTGAACCGGTTTTTGTCGACCCACATTATTCAAAGATGATCACGCATATGCCTGCAAGTGCCCAGTTTGTCAGAATTTTGTCGACTAAGGAAAGAAGTCAGCCACCCCGTTGCATCCTATCACTGTGGAAGAACCATTTCAACAATGGGGGTTTAGTTGTCATCGATGATATTTTTCCATTCTCATTGCAGAAACATTGTTATATTCTCACTGCCATGGAATACTTCAGGCGGTGGAAAAAAACGGTTCCACTCAAGTAAGTGAATGATCAAAAAGTCATCAATTCCTCAAACAAAATATGATTTCCATATTTTTCGTTCTGACTTAATTTGTTTTTGACAATGCAACATACATTTCTTCGTTAAGATTATATGGTTTTGCATTGGGAAATGGTATTGTATTGAAACATTAGGCTAATTACTACCCACACAGAAATGGTCTTACTGAGTCTACCCATAAGAACCTTATCTGCATCATTAAGAAGATCATTTTCTTTTAACATAGGAATTGGCACTCTGCTTTGGTGAATGCCTTATGGGTTGACAAAGTCGCCCCAAAACCTTCTGTGAATACGTCTCCTTAATTCTTGGTGTATGGAAAGGAAGCCATCCTACCCCAAAACATCTATTTGACTTCCCTTAAAATTTCACAAGAATCCCAAGGAAAGCCATGCTTATTGGTTCAGAGTAGGACAGACACCCTTCACAAGTTGCAGGAAGAAAAACAAAAATCCAAAGATAAATTTTCTCTTCATCAGATTCGTATCAAGAGGTGGTTTTGCATGAAGTCTACAGGGAAAAATGAATTCAATGTGGGTGACCTAATCTTGACAAAGCCCACAAAGGCAAAGACAAACATACTAATTTCCAATCCCTGTGGATCAGACCGTTCATAGTGCACGAGAAGCTTGGCCAACAAACATATCGTCTTCAATATTTATACAGGAAGATTGACTCTCTGCCTGTTAATGGCCAAGATTTAAAGCAATATTTTCGATGATGGTCTAGGGTTGTTCCCTACCTTATGTACATAGTTTTTTTTCTTGTTTGTTTGTTTGGTGTTGCATTTTTTTTCATTCATGTAAATAAGCATAATGTGTGGACGTGTTTTCTAGCTACTTTGTGTGTGGCTAAGTTGAAAAGATTCTTGTGACACTACAACATTTGGCTAACCTTCGGTCCTCCTTTGTTTTGGTTACGTCTTTTGGTCAATGATGTTCTGATGAAAAATATGATGCTTCCGTAAGAAGAGTTTTGTGTTGAGCCATGATACCTATGTCTATTCTGGAACCTTACACCCATACACATTTCTTTATGTTTTGGTGTTTTCATGCTTATCCATCAAGTAGAAGAGTAAAAGGGGAAAATATAAATGAGAAAACCTAAACCATAGGTCTTTATATGCTTATCTGAAGGAAATACCTCACCTACTCTCAATAAGCCGGGATCCCTCTTCCACCCACGAAATGAATAAGTGCATATGCATAGTCCTATATAAATATATAAATAAATAAATAAAGGCGAAAGAAGAGAAAGGCTTCCTTCACAGAGAGGTGAAGCAAGCAACTCCGTCGGGGTACTGTCTAGGCTTGCTGGCAGTGGAACAATGTTTCTGTTCCTATAGTGACTCCACCGAGGTACTCTCCAGGCCTGCTGGAAGTGGAGCAACAACAGAGATGAAAAACCATACTCTGAAAATCTAAAGCTCGTGAACCATACTACCATTTCCTGATTCGAAACATTGTGATATTGTTGATCTTAAAATTGTGCTTAACCGAGAAGGGACATAGGGGATTATGTTTATTCATGAGGTAAGTGTGGAACCAAAGTGATCTGCATGATGAATCAATAGTCCCCAAAGAACTAGACCCTACACAAAAGAATCAACCTAAACAGAGAAGTTGGAATTCTACCTGTGTTGAAGTTGGAATTCTACCTGTGTTTCCAAGTGTTGTCGTTGCTACAACACCTTCAAAAATTTTGGCCTACACTCAAATATCATAGCCTATCTTGATCTTTCATACTATCATCGCAAACATCAAGACTCATTGCATGTGTTTTCTCTAAATGTTTTGGTCCCATTTGCAAGAAAATCAAAGTGTCATCTTTTCACATGTTAAGTGTTGCACATCACACGGAACCTAGTTTTGGTGGTTTCAAGGGGTAATCTTTGCATAAATGGGTTGGTCTTACCACGTAAACATGTGTCACATTCATTACCAAAGTTTCAAGCATTGTTGCACAAGTGTCATCATGGTCGTCACAAAGTGTATCTCTGGTGTTGCAGTGGGCATAATTCATCGCAAAGTTGTTGCGCTAAGGGAAGTATGTTGTTCATGTGTTCTGGATGATCTATGTTATGTCATCAAGTGTTCTAAGTGTGTGATCACAATCAAGTATTATGATTGTTCACATCAACTTCATGATTCCCACATAGTCAAATCTAGTAAACTTCCCGACCAAGAAACTTAGCCTCATCCAACCCTCCTGAACTGTGTATTTCATAGTCTCAACCCTCAAGGAGCAACCCTGCCTCTTGGCACTATGCAATGCACAATTTTTTCCTCCCAGAACTGCGCATTACACAATCTTAGTGCTCATGTCTGACCCCTGAGCTCTAAAATTGTGCAATCTTGCCCTCCAGCCAGGCTTGAACTGTGCATTGCGCAGTCTTAGTCCTTAAGCCCAACCCTTGAGCTCTTGAACTATGCAATTGTGTAATCATCTGGCCTTCTTGTCCTTCCAGCACTACACAATGGGGAACTTCAGCCATTAAGACCTCAGTCTAGCCCCTTGAGCTCCCCAATTATACAATATTCAAGCTCAATGCATTGCACAATGTCAAGGTTCAAACCCGACCCTTGACTACTTGAGATGCAAAATTTCGTAGTCACTGAGCCTCTCCCTTAGCTTGCCACCCAATTTTGGCTCAGCCAATGGATCATCATGCATAATATTAGACTAGGTTATCGGTCTAATGTTGTCTTGTCATGAGTGAATTGCAGATGCAGGTACTCTATCATACTATGACAGGATGATGAAGAAGGAGATGGAGAAGGAGCTGAAGATGCAAGTTGATCAATTAGGAGAAAGCAAAGGGACATCAATTTGTGACCGCAAATCAAGACCTGATAACACTGAAGAATCCTCATCTCTAAGCTATGAGGAGGTGGAAAAGAGATCATTCTGAAGAAGACATACAACAAGAAGCAACAAGAATGGCTTGATATTTCCATGTCATCATGAAGCCCATGTGATTAGTGCCATGTCCTGTCATGTCATGAGTCATCATATGCCACATCAGTTTGTGGATTATGTAAATTCTTATTTGAAAATGTATTGTAAAGTGGAAGTCCAAAGGACATGTACAAAATATGAAGAGTTATGTAAAAGTCGAAAAGTCATAGGGAAGTCAAACAATCATGAGGGTAGTCAAAGAGTCATAAGGGAGGTGAAGGATCACCCCATTGGTTATATATACACCCTCATTATACAAGCAAAGGAATTTTCACCTTGGTTGCTCCTACAAGGCATCAGAGAGAAAACCAAATTCTTTTAAGGAGCAAGTAGTGGCTCCAACACCCCAATATTAGAGATAGTGGTGTTCATTGTATACATGTGTCCTATGAATTTTACTTAGTATATGAAGCCCGATGGCCAACACATTCATCATGCATGGATTATGAATATTTGTAATATTGTTCTATAAATGTTTATAATTCATGTTTTTTTTTCACATGTACTAAAGTAGTTGAACTATTTCGGTTATTTTAGTGCTTATCATATTCAGAATGTGATGTAATGGTCACATTGATAGTCACATCTTTGTGGACTATTCCACTGGATGTTAGACAGATCTCTCATGTTTGTATGTGTATCTACTAGATTGGTACTACTACATATCCCTTAGAGGCTCACTTTCTTTTCCCTCCGCAATAGAAAAACCTCGACACACCTACAAGTGAACACTCGCCAGGCACACTCTCTTGCTTTTCGAAGGTAGATATGCATTCCTCTCTCTTGTTGACAATTCGATCCAAGGAAAACCTTTAAGAAAATGGTAACCAGGTCGTATTCCAGATGGGACTCCTATCCTAAACGGTGTGAGGTCTAATTGAGACCACATATTGGGGAGGCCCCTTTGAATGCCGGCAGGTCTAGCACTGTCAACATGCAACTACAACATTTTTGAGAAAGCGATTTTCTCAATGAGAGAGTGAATTCTCTAGAGTGAAATGTTCAATTTGACTAAGGAGAAGGAAGTAGAATATAGGGATAATTTCAAAAGTGTTCCAGGAGGCCAATTTTCTAGAGATTGGAGAGGTCAATTTGTGAGTGCATAGAGGCTAAGCAAGGGAAAGGCGCATTGCCAATTTATTGGTTTGAGGTGGGCCAATTTTCTCCAAGATGAGTTTTTAGTGGCTAGTTTCCAATAGGTCGATTTTCCTTGGGTCGAGTTATTCCAATGGGACCAAGTTGCAAATTTCAGTCACTGTATTTTTCTTTATAAATTCTCTTGGATTGAAATCTTGATTTTCCATATTAATAATTGAAGGAGAATTGTTGTGGGTGTTTATTTGTTTTAATGTGTGATTGATCTCTTTGTTTCATTTGTGCTACATGTTTAATTTTCTAGAGTTAAAAATAATAGTGGTTTTACTTTTCAACAATTTAGAATTTATTTGGTAAAATAAATAAGTTGCTGAGAATAAAAAATTTTATGAGAAAATAAATCTAGGCTAGTATTAGGAGATTTAATAGTGACAAGATGCTTCATTGTCCACATACCACACCCCCTATGTAATGGTGTTAAGAAGGAAATACACCAATGAGAACTCTTTCTCAAACTTGGTAGCCAACTCATCCATCCATGCAAATGTTGCCATAGGTTCCTTTCCATTTCCCCTCTTCTTGTTTGGACACTAACCTACAAAGTGGGAAAACTTGTGACATGCAAAACATTTCACTTTGCTCATGTCCCTCTTCTTGTCAACTTGTGAAGTAGCTCCTCCACTTGGGTTTTGTTTTTCCTTTGTCTTTCCCTTCCTTTCCTAACCAGCAACTGTAAGGTTCTCCTCATTCCCACTCTTATGTTTTCCATTAGACAATGAGTCCTCCCAAATTTCCTATTGAGTGAATTCATCTCATATTTTCCCCAATCAAGAAGTTTTTTTTGTGATAGAACACCTCTCACGAAGGTATCCAATTGTTTTTTGGACCTGCTCAAGGCTATCCTTACAAACTCCTCATTTGACATGACTTCCCCAGTAGCTCCAAACTCATCTCAAGCATGCTAGTGAGATATGATGCCATTGTGTCTAATCTAGTCATCTTGATGTTCCTTAACTTTTCCCTCAACAACATTATTTGGTTTTTGTTATCACTTTGGTATAAATTTGTTAGAGAAGTGCACATCTCCTTGACGCTCTTCTTTCTTGATAGGTGAGGGATCACATGATCCTTCACTACATCCATGATGATGTGTCTATCTTTCATGTCCTTCAAATTATGAGTGACCAATGCTATAGCTTTTGTAGAAGGTGTAACTTGAGTTTTTGCAAACCTGCACAAATTGTTCCCATGAGAATCAACTCTACCCTCTCTTTCATGGATTGAAATTCAATGTTGCTTCCAATTGTTAACCTAGTAGAAGTCATTCTCCTAGAATAAACCTTCAATTGTAAAACCTTTTAGCTGAAAAATAAAACATTTTATTGTAAACCCTTTTTCCATTGATTTCACTCTTCATAGAGCGTAAGCTTGTTTTGATACCATGTTAATTTCTAAATACTAGATTTGATCTATTTCACATAGCAATTATTTTATACCTAGAAATTTATTTAACCAATAAATTATTTTTCTGAACTATTGAAAATAAACACACTAATATTTTAATTTTTCAATTAAAATTATGTAGTAGAGAATAAATAGGAAATTGCCACAAGAACAACATAATTTTTCTTCCAAAAAAAAATTCTTCACTTCTATTAATTTGAAAATTTTAGGGCCTTTACCCATGGAGAAATACATGGAAATCAAAACAATAATTGAACTTGGAAATAACTCATTGGATTTTGAGCCCAAGAGAAATTTGACCTTTGGAAATTTAGCCTCCCTAAATAAATTTGGCCTTGGAAAAGATCGACCTCTACTTGTGAATTTTGCCCCCTTGGTTGTATGACCTATGCACTAGAAAGACTCAAGCCCCCTTCTTTGAAAACTCTTCCTCTGTCCTTGCTCATGTGGTCGTTGGCTTAAATTCATCCTCACTCCACAAACACATCCTACACAAAAAACTCAGCCACCTCCTTCAAGATCGTTGCCTCCCTTTACAAATTCTTATCATCCTCTAATTTTCCTAATTGAAAACCCTTGCTACACATTTTCTCTCTCTTCAGTAACTTGATCCTCTCGCTCCTTGAGAGAATCACTTCATCAATCACAATGTTGTGTCTCATCCTCTCCCTTAGGCTCCCTTTATAATTTCTCATTGATCGAAATACCTAATCTCCAAAGTGATGGAGGACTAGGATTAAATCCTAATTCACTTAGATCAACGATGGATATTAGATCTAAGTAGCTTGAAAAATAAATTATTTATCCTTAGAAACTTTAACCCAATAGGAAACAAAAATCAATAAAATCAATAAATGTATTTTTTGTAAGTTAAAACTTAGGAAGAAAATCTTAATACTTGCTCATCTTGAACAAGCCCCTAAAGAGGACTCCCTCCAACATTCTAGACACTTATCCTATGCAGAAGACCTCCAGATACTACAAACATCAACAAAGACTGCCTTGTGCACAAAATTTCTATAATGAACGCAAGGAGCAATGCTCAACTTGATGTGTTAATTTTCCAAGTGATCCTATACATAATATTGAATTTATAAGTATCTAACAAGCAGATGTGGTAGAAAGGTCCATTAATTAATGATGTGCCAAGACTAGATTAATATGGTGTTGGACTTGGTGCCATTTTTTATTCCTTTTATTCTATCCATAAGATCATGAATGTGAGGGATTCATACTCGATTCTTGATTTGACATTGTTGAGGGTGTGATAATTGATGCATAGGTTCCAAGTGTCATATTTCTTGGGCATGAACATAATTTGAATTCCAAAAAACAAATGAATATGGTGTTGACCAGTCTTATAGGATCCTTTAAAAAATGTGTATTCCTCTAGACATGAATTTGTTTTTAGTGTATATTACAGGATGGAGGTGAACTAAACTAGAAAATCATTGGATTTATTATAATTAGAATGAACCTATGTGTATGGATGATTGATTTTCAACATTATTTTGTGGAAGCCAAAGAAATTTTTATTATGGGGTTTACCTTAGGAAGATAAAACAATACTCTAATGTCATTGAAAATTAGCTAAGGGCACAAACCATAAATTCCATGGCACTCCCACAAGTATGATTTCCCCAAGAAAACATTTCAAAACTCCATAGGTAGGACATAGTGCATCAAATGATACTTACATGGGTATTTTGTGCACTAGGACTTACATTGTTGCATGATGTGAAATTCCTTTCTTCAGCTAAGCCATCTTATCATGTAGGGTTACAATTAGGCTTTACTAGTTAGCTTGGGTTTTCAAAAATATGTAGAGGGTTTTTATCTGATTCTTCCCAATCCAATTATTAATAATAGGATAAAGTGGTTATTTATGTACTTACATGTCGCTAGAATAGGTTTTCTTTTTCTTCATCTAAACCAATGGTGCTTGTGGAAGCTAAGTTTGTATGCACTTGGTAGATACATTCATAGGAGGAATTTTTTTATTTTTTTTGGTGTGTATTCTTTGGTTTCTTATCATTAGACTTGTCATTGCATTTCCAATCATGTTGGTCACCAAGAGAATTGATGTGGTGTTGGACTTTTGTACTTTTTCAAACATGTCTACATCCCCTAGTGTATTCATTAGAAGGAATATGATTGTCCAAATATGGCATAAATAAATAAATCTTCCGTGTTTATTCCCATACTCATTAATCATGATAGTATCACATTTGTTTCCATTTCATGTATTCTTATTAATGATACCTCGATAAGTAAAAACTATCATGCATTAACTACATGACATTCCTATGCACTAATGGGTTCACCATGCTCTTCAAATTGTTGGTTCTTGGCTTCCCACTAAACCTTAATGGTTAGATATATTTTCATGGTTTCAAGTTTGATCTTCTATGTATCATTGAAGTTATTATCTTTAAAGTATCATTGATGTGAGTTAACACACTTATCCTTGATTAGAAATTTCTTAAATATCGGGCCAAATCTTTTCATTATTCCATATTAACATGTGATATAACAAGGTTGCATAGCTAGCGTTACCTGCCACTTAGTTTAATTACTAAATTTTGAAAGGTATGAACGAATTCTCAGATTTGAACAAGGGCTTAGTTTAAATATAGTTAAAGTAAAGTAAAAAACAATAAATATATAATGGAAATTAACCCATTTTATCAAAAAACTCATGCAATGGACTATACCATAGATGTGGATAAAATTGTAGTTATGGTGTGGCCCTATTACAAGAAAACATATTAAATGTGGTTTGTGATAGCAAACAACTAGGTCAAAGATGGTTCAATAGTTTGAAATTGCCACTAGCAAAAAAGGAATATTCACTTGGAATGATATGAGATATTATTTTTGGGATTATATACATAGAGAAATTCATTAATTTAAGATCCATGTCCATGAATATTAGCTGCGAATGATCAATTCCTCATGATTTTGAGGAATCCCTGATAGGTCACCCATCCCAATACTCCTTTGGCTCAAGTGCACTTAACTTTGAAGTTTTTTTTATACTCAAACCTACTTAACTTGCTACCCCATTTGTAAAACCTCAGCAAGTATTATGTTATATGAGCTATTCAATTAGAACTCCCTAGATCCCTTTATTTATTGAGAAACTTCTATAATTCAACATATAAAAATAATATTTTAACATAAATATACAAATTACTAACAATAAGCTAAAAATTATTTATAATAATAATCAATTATATCAGAGAGAGTATAAAAAACCAAGTAACGAAATTACAAGAGGGAAAACAAACACGTAAAATTGACACCAAATTAACAATATAATCAAGATCTTGCATTAAATATATTATTAAAACAATATAACTAATATCTTAATTTATAAATATTTTATTGTTAAAAATAAATAAAGTAACCACAAGAAATAAATAAAATTTTCAAATATATACCAAGTTGAACGAAGACTCTTAATAAAGTTAATTGAACCAAAACTCTAAGAAGAGAGTCTAAGAAGATAATTAATACACAAATATCACCCTATTATAGGGAAGAGTAGCACATTAAACACAAGATTCCGGCATGATAAGTCTTCGTACTATGGAGCTCTATGAACATATGTACCTTTTATATAATTTGTATCTTTAATGGAGTCTATGTTGATTTGTCCCACATTTATTGGGCAGGGCCTTTGTAAATTAAAAGTTGTTTGTTTAAATTAAGATTGAAATGTTATATGATTCATTGCACAATGGTTGGGTTTAGGTTGGAACAATCGTGAATCATCATGATTCCTTGAGTGATGAAAATTAATTGACATATTTTCCTTTACCAGTAATAGATACTAAAAATGTCTTGTAAAATAAAGTATGGTGTACTGGAAAGGCGGAAGCAACATCATTGCTAAATAAGGCCTAAGCTTCTATGGCCAATCACAATTTAAAAAAAATAAAATTAATGTAATTAAAAAAAATAAATTGATTTTCTTATAAAGTTAACATTACTGATTTCCATTTGATTTTTGGTCAAAGAAGAATTATTTCCAGTTCAATGCATTACCGAATGCGTAATACCTGCCTTGTGGTAGGGATAATAGTTTATTTGGAAGTGGATACCCTGGATCTAGGTTTATATGATAATTCATTGAGCAATGTGTCAGGGTCCTTTTGGTCTCTTGGAAGACATCATTATATTGCTTCATTAGTGTGTCATGATATTGTTTACGCATGAATGTTGAGTTATGCATGCAACAAGACATTGATTTTATGTTGGGTGATGCAATAATTTTTTGGGGAATATTATGAGGAGTACAAACCTTTAATGGTGTGAGATGATGTTTATTCATTACATTGTAGGAAACATAATGGTGCTCTTCTTCTTTGGAGGGACTTCTAGTTCTGTTAAAAATTTTGAGAGGGACTTCGATATGTGGTATTGTAGATGTAGGTTGGTGCAATAGCATGTCTTGTGATCATAATTATATGACCTTTTTATTAGCAAATTGCAAATGATGGAAGAGGTTTGTTCTCTCATAGTGGTGTGATGCAGGCCCATATGTAATGGGCCCCTTTTGTACACCACCTTTAGGTTGAATGTACATTTTCGATAGACCTTGAATGATGTGTAATGAAATGTGATGGTAAACACAAGGAAATATTACAATTGGAAGGAATAAATAACCAAATTATACATGTATAAAGTGGAATTAGGAAACTATTCTAGCTATTCTCATTGGCATTGTTGTCACCTTCTTAAAAGAGAGTTCCAGTTGTACAAAGAGTGCAAAAGAATAGAGATGTTTGGAGCCTACCCTCCAAGCCATATGTTATCCATGATAACCCCTAGAAATAAGTTTTAGTTTGATTAATCATTTGCATCTATCTACTACTTTTCTGAAAGAGGTTGTTGTACTTTGCAAATTGCAGAATAAAGGAGGAAGAACAGGTCCAATTTAAATTGTTTTGGAGAAATTTCCATATTCTCTTAAAACCATTTCTTCACAAACCCCATTTTTCCTTTGTTTTTTAAACTCTAGCCATAGTGATCCATTTTTAACCCTAGTCGAAATTCCTTTGTATCCAACTCTAGCCCTGTTTCCCTTTCCCTTTTAAAATGTTTTAAAATGTTCATCAATCATGCTGAAACCTTTTTTAAGTGTCGAGACGCACAAACCATAATTACTATCAGCCCTTTCCCTTTTGTGATACATATTTTCCCGTATCCCTCTTTAACTTTTGTGATTGTGATATCACATATCGCCAAATTCCCCACCAATTTCCATATCCAATTCCTGTCACCACTCCTCGTCGATTGCGATAAAATCCTTCCTTCCTCGATATCGCATATTGAAAATTTCTCCGCCAATATCGCACATCGCAAGTTCCCCGCCGATTATCATATCGTAAGTCCCTCCTCAAACTCATTGATTGCGATATTTCCTCTACTTGTCGATTGCGATAATTCCTTCCCCTGCTAATTGCAATATCATAATCGGGGATTGCACAAGTCAAAGTCCCTCCTTTGCCGAAAGTCCACTCTAACTTGTGATTATGATGTGCGAGAACCCTCCCGGATGCGATGTTGTATGTATCATGCTTTATTGAAATTTCATGTCTGGATAATCGGCAAGCACTATGAGATATGGTAAGAAGGCCCTCTCTTGTATTGTGATTGCAATACCAATAGGCCCGGATCAACGAACCAGATTGAATCGACCCAGATCAACGACCTAGATCAACAAACATTAAAACATCTATCTCGCTTCCGCTTAGTGGAACGAAGAGGGTATTTTTCAGCGTATATCTAGCATCACGGTCATCAAACAGAAGTAATACTATGAAATGGCTGATTGCAATATCCTAGGTGGGCCGAACCTGCATATCGACGATCGCAAGTGTTAAGGGGAGCAACCAAAGGTGGGCATCCAAAATCACCGATATGCGGGATTCTGTTTAACAAAGGTTCAAGCCTCACAGACACGATGCCAAAGGTCCTAACACCCAAAGACTAAAATCTTGGTCATAGCCCCTGGTCACATGAAGAAAAAGGGGCTAAAGTAGATTGGAATGTCTTGTCCTGTTGGGACCTTTAATGGAAAACACTGATGCAATAACTATGCAATAAAGTAACGCAAAAATTTAAAGGTGTTGTGGGTCAGTAGATAAGGCATTTAAGAAAGGAGATGTAGCATGCAAAATTGACATGGCCTAACCCAGAAAGGCCCCTTGTGACACGAAACCAGGGTCAACGCTGATAGAGTAAATGAAGACATGGAAGTTTGTGAGGGACTTGATGATCCAGCATGGTGCTCCACGCAGAGGGAAGACAAAGTATAGCCCATGCAACCTCTACTCCTATATTGTCGCATTAAACTGATAATTTGACGCTCCCAATTTTGAAGAACGAACGATCCAGACAGTAAAGGTAGAAGCAACGGGAATCATTTGAGTGACATAGGTGGCTAGACCATGGGCAAGCAACAACTTGAGAAAAGCCAATCACAAGGATGGGCATGGAGAAATTTTGTTGGCGTTTCCATCAAATTGTTGACCTGTTTTGTAATCATGTAATGTGTCAACCATTTAATGAAGTAAGTAATATTTTGTAGTGATTTTTGGGCCACAGAGCCATACCAGGCCGAGATAGCTAGTCGATCTGATAGTTGCGGCTCGACTGAAGATATTCTTTTGTAATTATTGTTCAATGCTCCACTCTCTACATAAATAGTGGGAAGAAACACTTGACACGTGTTCAGAATCCTAAAGAAAGAACTACATGTTATTTTCATGACTGTATGACTTTATGGTATGCATCTTTCAGAATATTAAGGAAATGGTGGTGATTCCTCCTTCGAGTACTACAATACGTTATCCCTCTGTTAAATTCCATTATCTTCATGTTTCCTCTCTAAATTCATGTAATCGTAGTTGTTAGAAATGTTTGATATGTTCTTACATATTCATTTGTATTCACTCATTAATGCATGTGCATGTATGGATCTTTGATATTATATCTTTAAAATTACGCTCCATGAATCATCGCACCCATCCTCTTTCATCCATTATGTCTACCTTTAAATCATATAAGTGTAGAATCCTTGAGGCTTCAAGCTCTATGCGATAAGTGTAGAATTCCTGATGCTTCAAGCTCTAATGAGTTACTCTATCTCCTTACCCTCTCTCATTGCTCTACCAAAGATTATTAATTATAGGTCCTTGAAGTCCTTAGCCACTACTAGTTTATACATATATTTCTATGAGTTGTATATGTGAAGAAGTACTAGAAATACATGGCTTACGCCTTTAGATGAATGAACCAACCCATGTTGTTTATTATATATTTTGAATATTTATATACAAAAATGTATGTGATGTATTTATTTTCCTGAGAATCATATGAGACACAAAATCTAGATGTTCCAAGCACTAGTCTTGTAAGAAATCCAAGGTTGTCTCTGGAAGCGACCACGTCTTTTGGCATCGTTTCCGAGGAATGTATAGAAGGATTTTTCCCCTGGGACACGAAAATTTAAGCACTCTTTGTGTAGGTTAGAAAATACATTCTGATTACATCGTCATCACCTTGGTGACTCCACAAATCCCATTATCATTTATCATCCTGGATTTTAGAAATCCTTACACTCGCTCAGATACCTCTTAGCAGAAAACCCTATCTGTATCTGACCTAGAGAAATTAATCTTCCAGAGTGTTTGGAAGGAGAAAACTCCTACTACCTATTATATTATCTCGTCATTCTTTGAAGCCTCCTCATCTAGATCCCAACCCACTATCATTCATTGCTCATAATTTACTCCTAAGATCCTTACATACCCTTCTTTCAATCTAGCCACTCCAACCACTATGGTTTTGGCCCAAGTTCCTTTTGAAAAATCTCAACCCCCTCCATTAATTCAGATGTTTGTTCTGGGTTTCTTACTGAATAAATATGCCCCTCTTGATTTACCTCAACCTCTAAGTGCTATGCCTCAGAACTACCTAAATCTTTTGCCTAAGTTCAACAGGGAGGATGAAAACACTACATAGAGACACATTGAAACCTTTTGTGCTTTTGCTGAGAATCTAAATGTAGAACAACTAGATGTGGTCCTGAGACTCTTTGTACAATCCCTTGATGGAGAAGCCAGAAAATGGTTTAAATCCCTACCAAATGCCTCCATCAATACCTGGGAGGAACTACAAAACTGTCTCACACAAATGTGGGGTTAAAAGAGAAATCATGAGTATGTCGTCACAAAGTTCAATGCTATAAGGAAGAAGCAAGAAGAGGATATTTTAGAGTTCATAAAAAAGGTTCAATAAGCAATATAATAACCTTCATGGTGAGATAAAACCTCCTCAAGTTGTTGCTCGCATAGTTTTTGTGGGAGCCTTTGAATCCGACTTTCGTTTTACCCTAAGAGAAAGGAAGTATTTCACTTTGGATCAACTCCAAGTTGATGCTCTTGAGGTAGAAGAAAATTTCACCTTGACAAGGAATTCAAGAGGTAGGGATGAACCTATTGAGAAGAAAAGGGGGAAAGAAGAAACATCCTCTAGTCAAGCTAAAGAATCGCCAGATCTAAAGTGGGAAGAAATAGATAAACTCATCAAGAGTTTATCACCTAAGGTGGTGAAACTTGAGCTGGAGAGCAAGAGTCTCCCAAAGCCGAATTCTCAAGGTAACAACCAAGGTTATAACCCACAATACAGAAGGCCACCATTACAAATACTTCCAAGGGAAAGAAGGGACCAACTTGATCAGATCCCTCATCCTCTATATTTAGAAGATGGTCCTGATGAACAATCATTGGATACACATGAGATGCAGGGAAACTTGTATTCCTCTTTCTTTGAAGAAGAACATGAAAATATGGCTCACCAAGAGACAAGTCATGATAGAGAAGCAACAACACATGAGGAGGCCATAGGTGATTATTGTAAACAATTTGTGGATTTCATGAAAGCACATCTACACCGAAGGTATGATCTAAGATATTCAAGAAAGAGGTCGAGGGAACCGGAACAACAAGAGGGAACTGCTCCCCAAGATATTTCCCCAGTGCTAGATAAAGGGAAAGGTAAGATGAATCATGACTCATCCAAGGTAAAAGTCCCCTCAAATAAGGAATTCAATAGCTCTGAGGTACACATAGAAGAGAAGGCACATGTTTTGATAAAAAATACCAGCAATAAGGAAAGAGAAATAGAGCTAGGAGGTGTAGAAAAAATCCAACCTGCATTCAATCTTCCTAAAATACTCGAAAAGGTAAATATCCTTGTTTCTCTAATTTAAATTCTAAATAAGCCCACTTATAAAGCCCAAGTCTCTCAGTTCATGCTTCCATCCACCTCAGCACTGACCCATGACTGTTTAAACCTTCAAGAAGAAAGAAAAATGGTTGCTTTTGGGCCTCATGTTGAAGAATTTGATCTTTCCACCGCACTCTTCTATGTGACCCTAGTAATTCATGACCTTTTATTGCATAACTGTATGTTGGACTCCATAGCCTGACATAAACTCATGCCCTTAGCCATGATGGAACAAATTGGATTGTATATCACTAGGCCTTGCAAGGACCTATACTCCTTTGACTCTAAGAGGGTCAAATGATTTGGAATGATAAAATATTTGGTGGTAAACTTGGCTCAAATCCATGTGAAGAGCGTAGTTATGGAAATTGTAGTGGCAGATATTCCCCTGCGATTCGGCATGCTCCTATCTAGGTCTTGTGGCTCCAAGGTGGGGGGCTCTATCAAGTTAGATCTAACTTATGCCACTATTCCCACTTTTGGAGGTGAAGAAAGGAGGTTGTACAGAGAGTCCAGATTTGTAAAACTGTGACCCCAACCGAAGATTCTAAAAATTCTCCATTGTATGGAAAATAAAGCGACCTCTCCTACCTGTTCCTAGAAGAACATGAAGCCATCTTGGAAGAAACACCGATACATCTAACGATGCAATTATAACACCAACACACATATGAAACCATAGTGTGGAAATTATACTTTGACTGAGCAAATTCCAAAGAAGGAAATGGAGTAGGAATATTGTTTGTATCTCCTATGGGCAGCTTGATAGCCCTCTCTGTTCAAGCTAGAGCTTGAGGAAAACAACAACATGGCAGAGTATGAATCATTACTCCTTGGGCTACATACAACAAGGAATATGAATATTGAAGGCTTAACTATGCATGGAGGCTCTAAGCTAGCTATAAAGCAGATCAGAAATCAATGCCAGGTTAAACACCCCACATTGAGGACTTACCAGAATGAAGCATTTGATTTGACTGATAACTTCTTCCTTGCCTTTAATATCCAATTTCTGACCAGAGAAGGAAATAGAATGGTTGATTCCCTTACTGTAGCAACAAGAAATTTGAAACCCCCTCAAAATATGCTTCTCAGGTACGAAGTGGAGGTCAGATACAAGCCCTCTATACCTGATAATGTCAAGCACTAGCAGGTATTTAAGGACGATGAGAAAATCAAATGATTTGTAGAATTAGTTTGGGAGTTCGCTAACTCAACAATTGGTCAAGGAGAGGAAAAATAGGTAGATCAAGAACCCACTTTGTGGGAAGACACAGTGGCTGAACATAAAATTCTACAACTAAAAGGGAATACCATTCCTCGTGGGCTAGTCCCATTGGAAAGATTATTTAACAATGATAATGTAGCATCCAAACCAATGGCTCCAAAGATGGATGAACAAATAGAAGATTGCAATATTGACTCAGAGGATGAACCTCAGATGGTTAGACTATCAAAAATAATCCTCTCGCAATATAAACAAAGATATTTAAATCTCTTCAAAACCTATAAGGATGTTTTTGTTGGGTCTTATGAGGATTTAAAAGCCTTTGATACTAACATCATACATCATATGATTCCTTTAAAGAGTGGAATAAACCATGCAAGGATAAGCTCAGGCAGATTAATCCACTCTTACTCCCCTCCATTGAAAAAGAAGTAAGGAAACTTCTATAGGCTAAAATCATAGTGCCTTTAAGGTACTCAGAGTGGGTGGCAAACTTAGTCCCAGTACAAAAAAATAATGGAGAAATAAGGCTACACATAGATTTTCAGAACCTTAACCAAGCATCGTTGAAAGACAACTAACTGCTACCTAAGATGGATTACATATTGCAAAAGGTGGTTGGATAAGTCAAAATGTTCATGATGGACAGGTTCTTAGGTTACAACGAAGTGGAAATCCACCTTGATGATTAGAAGAAGACTACTCTCACCACCCCATGGGGAACATTCATGTATGCTCGCATGTCTTTCGGTCTTATTAATGCAGGTGCCACGTTTCAGTGATCTATGGATATAACTTTTGTAGGGGAGCAAGACAAGTTCATAGTGGTATATTTGGATGATATCACAGTCTTCTCTAAGACCAATGAAGAACACATCCTCCACTGGAAGCTCACCTTTGAGAAATGAAAGAGCTGTGGTATTTCTTTGAATTCTAAGAAATTTCAATTCGCCTTGAGTGAGGGGAAGCTAGTAGGACACATAGTAGTGCAAGAAGGAGTGAAAATCGTTCCCAAGTGAGTCAAAGCTATCAATCATATTCCTCTACCCAGAAATAAGAAAGAGGTCCAAGCCTTTTTGGGGAGAATCAATTTCTTGAGGAGGTTCATACCCAACTATGCAAAAATTGTGAAGGGTATTATAGATATGCTAAAAAAGGAAAATTAAGTCAAGTGGAGCCCTGCCCCCCGAGATTCTTATACTAGAATTAACTAATCTTTGGTTGAAGCCTTGATACTAGTCAGCCTTGACTACTCAACACCTTTCTATGTATTTTCTTTTTCTTCTCTGCCTATTATTGCCACAGTTCTGGTACATAAGAATAAATATGGTTACGAACAACCCATCGCCTTCTTCAACCAAGTCTCGAGGGATGCTGAGCTGAAATATAACATCTTTGGGACACAAGCCTATGCACTAGTCAAGGCTTTGAATGCATTTCAAATGTTTGTGCTACAATCGAAAATCACAACATATGTCCCAACGACAATGGTCAATGACATCCTTGTCTAAGGAGACAATGAAGGAAAAATTGGTAGGTGGATAGCAAAGATACAAGAATATGAGTTAGACATAAAGCCTACTAAACTCATAAAAGGCCAGGGGCTGGCCAAGATTTTATTAGAATCTAATTGCCTAGCTTTGGCGATAACATAGGAAGGTAGAACAAAGGTTCAACAAAACGAGATGAAAACATCAGAGAAAAAGATCTATGCTAAATATGAGGGATCACCCTGGTATATGAATAACCATCCATTATCTCTTATTCATGAGGTGCCCACTAGGGATGGATAAATCCAAATATAGAACTTTGAGACTACAAGCTCAAAATTATATCATATCCAATGGTCAATTCTAATGGAAGGACCTGGTGGGAGTTTTGATGTTATGTCTAGTAGAAGGGGAAACTCGTAACGTGATTGAGGAATTTCATGTAGGAGTTTGTGGAGGTCACTACAAATGGAAGACCACAACTCACAAAATCGTCAAGGTAGGATTCTACTAGCCTACACTATTTGGAAATGTTCATTCCCAGGTTAGGTCATGTTAGAAGTGCCAAGTGTTTGCTGAGAGATAAAAACTCTCTCCCCTCCCCTTGATTCCAGTGCATGTGAAAGAACCCTTCAGACAGTGGGGACTAGACTTCATAGGAGAAATACACCCACCTTCCAATGGCCAACATAAATGGATATTAACAGTCACAAATTATTTCACCAAATGGGTAGAGGCTATCCCAGCAAGAAACACTACTAACTTAGAGGTAATTAAGTCTATGGAGGAAAATATATTATCACGTTTTGGTTGCCCTATCAAAATCATCACTGACAATGCTCAAGATCTCAAATATGCAAAATTCATTGGCTTCTTTCAAAAATTAAATATCATCATCGGGCACTCCACTACCTACTATCCTCAAGGTAACAACTTAGTTGAGTCAACAAAAAAAACTATGGTGAGAGTGTTGAAAAATACCATCACTGAGAATCAGAGGAACTGGGACTCCCAATTGAAGTTTTCCCTCTGGGCTAATTGAGTAACTCCTAAATGATCCACTAGAAAATCGCCTTTCGAGCTAGTGTATGGTAAGGCTGCAGTCTTCCCAATCCAATTAGCAATGCTAGTGGCGAATTTGCTACAAGAAGCTAAGGAAGAGTCAAGTTCCTTGACACGAAGGATAAACTAATTGCTCGAACTTCATGAAAACAGAGAACAGGTGGGGACTAAATTGTCAAATTACCAACATAAGATGAAATCCCTATTTGACAAGAAGGCCAAGGATCGAACTTTTCAACTAGGAGATTTATTTATCTGAAGGGATGTCCAATGGGAAGAAAAATAAAAACACAGAAAATTCGATCCACTCTGGTTTGACCCTTTCAAAATTTCAAAAGAGAAATGAAATAACGTGTACCTTCTCTAAAATCTGGATGGTGAACCATTGGAAATTTTAGTAAATGGTCAATTCCTCAAACTATATTTCTAGAATTAGAGGTACCTGTCTTGCACCCATTGTAAATACCAGCGTGTGTATTGTAATTATTATATGAAATTTCTAGTTTCTGTTGGAAATTTCACTTTCACAAAATTATCATTTGTTTAGAAAAGACTCCATGCCCAAAAGAGAAATTCACAATTTGCAGGTTCTCGTCGCATTGCAATCCAATGTCCCATCCTCAGGTGGAGCCAACGCTGTCACCTTCTAAAGAGAGAGTTCCAATTGTACAAATAGGGAAAAAGAACATAGATGTTTGGAGCCTAGCCTCCAAGCCATATGTTATCCATGATAACCCCTAGAAATAATTTTTAGTTTGATTAATCATTTGCATCTTTCTGCTACTTTTTTGAAAGAGGTTATTGTGCTTTGAAAATTGGAGATTAAAAGGAGGAAGAACAGGTCCAGTTTAAATTGTTTTGGAGAAATTTTCATATTCTCTTAAAACGATTTCTTTCACAAACCCCATTTTTCCTTTGTTTTTTAAACTCTAGCCGCAGTGACCCATTTTTAACTCTAGCTAAAATCCCTTTGTATATCCAATGTTCATAAATCATGTCGAAACCCTTTTTAAGTGTCAGGAACCACAAATCATAATAGCTATCAGCCCTTTCCCTTTTTCTGATACATATCCGCCTGTTTCCATCCTTAACTTTTGTGATTGTGATATCACATATCGCAAAGTTCCTCGTCGATTGCCATATCCAAGTCCCATCACCACTCCTTCTCATTGATTGCGATAAAATCCCTCCTCCGTCAATATCGCATATTTCAAAGTTCTCCGCCGATATCACACATCGCAAGTTCCTCGCCGATATCGCACATCGCAAATTCCTCACCGATATTGCACATCGCAAGTTCCCTGTCGATTACCATATCATAAATCCCTCCTCAGCCTTGCTAATTGCAATATTTCCTCCACTTTCTGATTGAGATAATTCCTTTCCATGCCGATTGCAATATCGCAATCAAGGATCACACAAGTCAAAGTCCCTCCTTCATTGAAAGTCCATTCCAACTTGCGATTACAATGTGTGAGAACCCTTCCGAATGCGATATTTTATGTATCATGCTTTATTGAAGTTTCACATCCGAACAATCAACAAGAACTATGAGATATGGTAAAAAGGCCCTCTCCTGTATTGCAATTGTGATACCAACATGTCTAGATCAACAACCCATATTGAATTGGCCCAACTCAATGGCCAAGATCAACGAACATTAAAACGTCTATCTCGCTTCCGCTCAGTGGGAAGACAAGGGTATTTTTCAAAATATATCCAACATAACGATCATAAAATAGAGCAAACAGAGGTAATACTATCAAATGGCCAATTGCGATATCCGGGGTGGGCCCAACCCCGCATATCGACGATCGCAAGTGTTAAGGGGAGCAACCAAAGGCGAGCATCAAAAATCATTGATATGCGGGATTCTGTTTAACAAAGTGTTGAGCCCCACAGACATGAGCCCAAAGGTACTAGCACCCAAAGACTAAAATCTTGGTCATATCC
Source organism: Pinus taeda (assembly GCA_000404065.3). Lineage (NCBI taxonomy): Eukaryota > Viridiplantae > Streptophyta > Pinopsida > Pinales > Pinaceae > Pinus > Pinus taeda. Next base: position 93,838 of record APFE031630341.1, on the reverse strand, counting down.
CTCGGTCACATGAAGCAAAATGGATAAAGTAGATCAGAATGTCATATCCCGTAAGGACCTTTAATGGAAAATCCCGATGCAATGAATCTGCGATAAAGTAACGCAAAACTTTAAAAGCGTGGTGTGTCGGCAGCTAAGGAATTTAAGAAAGGTGATGCAACATTCAAAACTGGCATGGACTGACCTGGAAAGGCCCCTTGTGACATGAAACCAAGGTTGATGCTGACAGAGTAAATGAAGACATGGAAGCTCGGGAGGACTTGATGATCCAACATGGTGCTCCACACAAAGGGAAGACTTAGTACCGCCTAGGTGACCTCTACTCTTGTTCTGTTGCATTAAACTGATAATTGACCACTCTCAATTTTGGAGAACGAACAATCCGAGTAGTAAAGGCAAAAGCGATGGGAATCAGTTGAGTGACACAAGTGGCCAGACCATGGGCATGCAACAACCTGAGCAAAGGCAATCCCAGGGATGGGCATGGAGATATTTTGTTGGTGTTTCCATCTAATTGTTGACCTATTTTGTAATCATGTAATGTGTCGACCATTTAATGAAGCAATTAATCTTTTGTAGTGATTTTTGGGCCACAGAGCCATCCCAGGCCGAGACAGCTTGTCGGTCTGACAACTAATGCTCGGATGAAGATATTTTGTTGTAATTACTAGTCAATGCTCCCCTCTCCACATAAATAGTGGGAAGAAACACTTGACACATGTTTAGAGTCCTAAAGAAAGAGCTACATGTTATTTTCAAGGCTGTATGACTTTATGGTATGCATCTTTCATAATATTAAGGAAATTGTGGCGATTCCTCCTTCGAGTACTACAATATGTTATCCCTCTGTTAAATTCCATTATGTTCATGTTTCCTCTCTAAATTCATGTAATCGTAGTTGCTATAAATGTTTCATATGTTCTTACAGATTCATTTCTATTGACTCATTAATGCATGTCCTTGTATGGATATTTTATATTATATCCTTAAAATTGTGCTCCATGAATCATTGCACCCATCCTCTTTCATCTATTATGTATACCTTTAACTTAGATAAGTGTAGAATTCTCGAGGCTTCAATCTTTATGCAATAAGTGTAAAATTCTTGACACTTCAAGCTCTATGTAATGAGTTACTCTATCTCCTTATCCTCTCTCATTTCTTTGCCAAAGCTTATTAAACTATAGGTCCTTGAGCTACTCAGCCTCCACTCGTTTATACATATATTTCTATGAGTTGTATATGTGAAGAAGTACGAGAAATACATGGCCTAAGCCTTTAGATGAATGAACCAACCCATGTTGTTTATTATATATTTTGAATATATATGTGTGTGTGTGTGTGTGTGTGTGTGTGCGTGCGCGTGATGTCTCTAGTCTCCAGAGAATCATATGAGACACACAAATCTAGATGTTCCAGGAATTGATCTTGTATGCAATCTGAGGCTATCTTTGGAAGCGACCATAGGCATTAAGATTAGGTAAAATACATCATATTTGTGCCTTAGCACCTTCTTCATAGATTTTGGATTTATTTAACTCATGCATGTCTTAACCTCTTTGATTAGTGGTTGCCATTGTTGTGAACCCAATCAACACTAGGGGCTACCCCAATATTGCATGGGAATTTTGACTTGACAACCTACTTTATTCTGAGTTAAGGATCTTCTAGATGGTTTCTACTTATTGAGATGTTTCCATTGATATATGGCACGCCATGAAATTCTTCACGGTTTGAGAGATATTCGTGTTTGAAGTTAGTGACCCTAGTTAGTGGGCTAAAACCCTATGGGGTTCTGTATGGCACTCATAATTGGTTGTGGTCATTGAATGGTCAATATTTAATAATGTTTTTTTTTCTTCTAAAATCCCTCAAGCGTTCACTTGTTGAGGACCCTCTCAACTCAAGACATTCATATAAATAGTGACCCTCATATCCTCCTCTAGTAGAGATTTGTTTGCTTCAAATTGGCCATCATGGAATTTTCACTATTTGTTTCTATGAAGCTTCAAAACCTGAAAGTAAAGACCATTTTATTTGAAACCTTGATGAACCTTGTGACTGAAATTCAGATCTTGGTTCGCTCTATTTTCAAAGATATGATCTTAGGAATTTAGGGTTTTTGCAGGCTCCTGAATTCCATGTCAAATAGGTGATGTTGGGAAAATTGTCATAACTTTCTCTCTGAGCATTAGATTCAAATTTCTAAAATAGTGACAAAACGAGAATGGACTATAGTTTTTTGGGTATTTTTTTAGGGCTGAAGGTCGCAACAGTGACACATGGCACTTCATACAAGTTCGCTCTATTGAACTAGTCTATAATATGGTCATCGTGGGAGATTGGGCATAACTCTTTTTGAAGAATCCAATTGTGATCAGACCTATGGGGTTGGAAAGAGGACTCAAAGGGCTACCACAGGACAAAATTTTAATACCCTAGTGATATGAAATTACATAGATACATTAGATTCAATATTGAGCTCCTAAAAGGAAAGAAAAAACATGCATTCAAGGATCACTGCAGTAAGGACCACCAATCAACAATCAAGGGTAAGTATCGTACAACAAGGTATGTATGATTAGTGTTTAAATTTGAATTTTGAGTATCATCTTTGACATTTTTTTTGCAAGACAACGTAAGTATATATAGGGTCTTGGTTATATCTCTATGCCTCTATATGTCACAGTTATTTTTGATACCACATTTCGGATGTCCTATTCTTGATACTACACATTTGATGCTACATATTCTTGATGCTACACCAAGTCTGCTAAATCTATATGATGTTGTAAGTTCATGTTACTTGTCTTGTCATAGTTGATAGAACGGTTTCTGTTGTTGTACTTAAAACTTGGTCCATCACAAGTCTAGGGTCTAACATCAATTTTTATTGTATATATCTTTAGGTTAGTTTTGGATATAGTCTTGCATAGAGTCTAGGCCTATATCAAGAGTGAGAGTCTTTGTCTACTGGTGCAATAAGTCAACAAAAAAAGTGACAAGCACACTTTAGGTACACATTGTAATTTGTATTTGTATTTATTCATTATTATAAACTTACATGTGTTTTGCATGCAAAGGTAAGTTGAAAGGTATTTTCTTTTGTTTTGGGATTGGTTTTGCCAAGAAAATTTTGCATGCAAGTAGAAGAAGATTCAAGTACAACATCAAGCAAGAATTCAAGAGTAGAAGTATCAAATCAAAGGAAGCATTGCAGTGGGACATCCTTGAAGACGTGACAGTCATCCAGATATCGTGAAGTATTGTTAAGGCCAAGATTTATCATTGTAAAGTTGTAAAAGAGTCATCATTGTAAAGATTGTAAAAGAGTCATTTCTGAAAGAGTCATTCTGCCTAGAGTCAAAGAGGCAGTGTTAGGAGGTATAGGAGTCATTGTTGGCATGATGTCATGGTTGGGTTGTAGGTCATAGAGTGATTGGGTATTTGGTCAAGTACACGAAAATCATTGTACATCATATTATATCGTGGATTATTGTCCCTGGTTTGGGAATCCACAGTCTTGTCTATTTTAGTCATTAAAGGGTGGAGGGAGGTGCTAGGTAGGCATATGAAGTTTCCTATAGGTTGGGCCCTGTGAACACTTCAAGGTCATAGGGTGGTTCTAGGGTGATTTGTGGCTCGCTACAGTGTTGGGGCATCCATTCAGTTGATTACTGAAGAAACTAGGGTGTTGGGGCGTCCTTCCAGTCGAAGCTAGAGAAGAATGATTTTCTAGAATTCTAGGAAGTTGTTTATTTCTTTTCATTTTTGGTTGAAGATTAAAGAATTTATTAGAAAGAAAATCAGTGGTTTTTGACCTATAAGTGGTTTTCCACCTAAAATTCTTATGCCTATTGTGTTCTTTTATTTACTATTATTACTGCATAAACATTAATAATAATTGAAGATTAACTAATGCTCTAAAAAGATTTAAAAGTCTTAATTGTTAAGGAATGTTGATTCACACACCCCCCCCCCCCCTCCACCTCTTAGTATTTTGAACAATTGGTATTAGAGCTTGGTTGTTTCAGTAACAACTTAACAACTAGAAGGCAGTTCTTAGAGCATTGAGATGTGAAAGTCAAAGAAGCAGGTTGCAAGGATTTCAAAGGAAGGTACAGGTACAATAAAATCTGAAGAAAGTGAGTATTGTGTACCAACCCCTGATTTTGATGCAGATAATTACTGGATATGGTAATCCAAGATGGAAGTACATTTGCAGACACATGGAGTATGGGAAGCAATTGTTTTTTGAGACACATCTACTGATGAAACTAAAAGGTACAATTCAAAGGCCATGAATGTAATTTTGAATGTTTTTCCAAATTCCGTGAAAACAAATGTTGGTCAATGTCCAACAGCTAAAGCTCTTTGGGAAAATATTCATAATAACTGTTCAACAAAGCAATCAAGCCAAGATGTTATTGAAAATTTGGATCCTTCTGATTATGATGAAGAAATTGGAGAAATGAGTTAGACAGAGTTTCAAAATCAAGTGATCAAGGTGATAAAGTAACTCAAAAGTCAAAAGGAAAAGACAAGACTTTTCGAAGCAGAATTGAAGACAACAAAATAACTCATCAAGGAAAACGAAGAGTCTGAGAAGATTATTAGCAACCTTAGAATTCAATTAGAAGAAGTCAAGAATACATAGAAATAAGAACTCAAGAGAGAAGTCCAACAGAAGCAACAAGAACTTGACACATCCTTTGCAGATATTAATAGGCTCAAGCAACAGATGCAAGAAGCAGAACTTGAAAGGAAGGAATCTGATCAAAGATACATATCCGTAGTTGGCCAAAATAAAAAGGAATTAGAAACATCTTCAACAGAAATAAGCAGGCTCAGGATTGAAAATGAGAAGCAGAAGGAATAGGTGAAAGTTCTCAACAGAGAAGTAGAGAAGACCACTCTTCTCAAGCTACAATTTGAGGAGGCAGAAAAAAAGGGGGGAGATTTTGAAATGATGGTTTCAAGAAGATCTTTTTCAAAAGCAAGAAGAACTTGATGCAACCCATGATGAGATCAACAAATTCAAGGGAATGCAAAAATAAAATTTGCAAGGTAAGATAGACGAAGCAAAAATGAAGGCAATTAAAGTTGGTAAAACTCTAGTTAATGAAGGTACAAGCTCCACATCTTCGCAGGATGATTCTAAGAAGGAAGTTGATCTTGTTGAAAATAATACTGAGAGGGGGAGGGGTGAATCAGTATTATCAAATCAGTACAACTTTTCCATTTCCATACTTAGATACATATACGCTACTTCATTTAAGCGAACCCACGTGTACACGTGACTATGTCTAAAGCAACTAGCGTATATCCAGATTATTTATGATTCAGATAATCCATTACATGTTGATCTTTAGATAATGTATCAGAACTTCATTGACCATATGAATAGTAAACAGAAGTAGTAAACATAACAAATCATCACACACAAGAAGTACACATGAACACCATGATTTAAGGTGGAAACCCAATGTGGGTGAAAACCACCTGCTGCAATTTGTTTCTATCTTTCTTTAATAAGAAACTTCTTTTACAATGTACTGGTGCAGTCCTTTACCAGTACGCAGGATTCTACCTGCAGAAGGCTACAACCTTCCTAGCTCTTGTACTAGCCATTCCATTTACTAGTACGTAGGCGCTGGCCTACTGAAGGCTCCAACCTTCACTCATTTTCCAGCTACTCCTGGAAGGGAGCTACAACCCCCTGGCTCTTGTACTGGCCAATATGTTTACCAGTACGTAGGTGCCGGCCTACAATCATCCAGGGACCACGTTTCATCAATTTTGAGACTGGATCCATAAAAAAAATCACCATTGCACTACAACCTGCATCATCAATCTCTGAATCACCCAATACTGAAACCATATCAACAACACAAACCAGAGCCCACAACTCTGCAACAACCACTAGAATCAACTACAACCTGAAACACCAAATCTCATAATGCATACGCTACTTGGACGAACCCAACCTGCGTGTATATGCACTTTTACCAAAGACAACCCGCGTAAAGATGCAAATCTACCTCAAAACCCAGATCATAACATTCATACAGTAACCATGCGTCAATAGATCTAGTCTATCCGTACTCAAACCATATAAAGATAATCATTCCAAGCCTTGGGATCCCAATCCATTGCTCATCATCCTTCACATGAGTGCCTCCTTGGTTCAGATCAAGCAAGGCATCACCAACCCATAACCAACATCTAGATCTCACACTTTATCAGATCTTCATCACTTGCTCGCTCTTCTTGCCTAATGATCTTCTCCTTATATAGGTTAGGATTCTCTCAATACCATGGTCCAAAACCATGTAGAAATAATACCATGAACCCAATACTTGGGGTCGTCACTTTGGACCAAATACCACGGACCAAAACCATGATTTCCAATATGTACGCACCTTTACTCTTATTAACCTGCGTGTATACGCGTACGCTCCTTCTGCTTCGCTAACCCGCGTATATACGCACTTTCGTCACGGTCAACCTGCGTATACCTCTCTCTTGACTTGCTGCATTCTGATCTGTCATCTGATTAAGTTACCATCACCTGTATCAAACCTCTGAGTGAGTTTCCATCAAGGAAAACACCTGAATCATAATGCCAACAATCTCCCCCTTTGGACTTGATGGAAACAACCACACCAAGTCACTCTCCCCCTTTGACATCAAGGGCAAAGGGCGGACCAGGATATTCTCTTCTTTGATCTCCATCTGTTGTCCATACTCCCCCTGTGTATCTGCTGAAAACTCTGATTGAGCTCCCCCTTTGTATATGCCAAGGTGTACCAATCTGTCCATGCTCCCCCTGACTGTAGGCAAGATTTGCAAAAAGTTATTCTACAAGAAGAACATGACACTATTATGAATGACCTTTCTATCACCAAAGACTCATACATACATCCATCTCTCAACCAAGTGAGGATTTACAGATATTTACTCATCCACCCAACCAAATGGGGATATACCATGACTCATTACATCATCCATTCCATGCATATTGGGGTATACCAAGGACCTAAACAAGACCATGATAGTTATCAGCAGCTATCATACACCATATGATCTTCATTATAAGTATCTAGCATCCAGATCTGTAACATGCAATCCATTGTTTTGATCAAACAGCAAGATGTATCATAAGCATCATCACCAAGAACTTCTAACCATAATGTCAACAATGCATTATTTGAAGTATATGCTCCCCCTGAACCTGTGCTATGCCATCATCAAAACAGTGACTGAACCATATCAGACTTTTGTACTACTGCTTTCTTTCAGAACATCATATACGCGACTCTGCAACATCTAACTCGCGTATATACGCGACTTGTCTTCATGAAATCCGTGTATTAGATTTGGAACACTGATGTTCCACACTTCCAGCTTCCTCTGAATCTGTCATGTCTGTGTACTCTGCTGTGCCACATCTTTCTGGCTATACTTCCTTCTTCTTCCATATCTTCAAGCGTGATGATGTTTTCTCCTTTTGGTATGGTGTCCACAATCTTCTCTTGCATTCCTTTGCTATGTGTCCAAGTTTGTAGCATGCATAACATCTTACATGTCTCATATTCCTTCTATAGCAATCAACAGCTTTGTGACCCAACATATTGCAAGCAAAGCAATATCCAATAAAGTACCTGGAATGTGATGATCTTTCATGATGGTCTTGAATCCTTCTTCTTCTACATCTAGCTGCAACATGTCCAATATTATAACATTCAACATTATTCAGAGTAAAAAAATTTCTTTGAAGGACTTCTTTCCTTGCTTGGTGATGAGATTGACCTTCCATCTCCTTGTTGAGTATTTCAGATTTTGCATTAGAGTCCCTTGTCTTACTTTGTGAACTAGATTCACCTTCAATCGACTCATGAAAACCAAGACCAGTTTTGATAGCAGGAGACCGTTGACTACTAAGATATCATCCAAAATCTTAGTACTATCTTGAAATCGCAATAGTTTATCCTTTTCTTCTAATTTACTTTTCAAGATATTTACCTCAACCTGATGTTGTTCTTCCTTTTCCATGCATTGCTTCTTCAAGATTTCTTCAGAATTCCTTCCTTCCTCCACTTGTTGCCTTAATTTGAGAATCTCATTTTCTTTCTCTTCATTCAGCACTTGCAGCATTTGATGAACTCTGAAGGCACATTCTAGCTGAACTTTTAAGCTGATAATTTCTTCTTCAAGGGCACTCTCCCTTTTGCTAGGTAGGTCTTTTTGATCTATCATTTTATCTGATGCTTCATTTGCTTGTCCATATTCAATCTGAGGTGATTCAGAATCTGAAAACATACTTTCACTCCCCGACACTCTGTCATTGTTCCTTTGAGCTGTCTTCTTCTTTTGACGTGCTTTCTTTCCCATTGTTCTACGGATCTCCTTCAAGCGATCAAGCTTCTACCAAAGGACCTGCTCTGATACCAGTTGTTGGAAATAATACTGAGAGGGGGGGGGTGAATCAATATTATCAAATTAGATACTTTTTCATTTTCACACCCAGATTCATATACGCTACTTCAGTTAAGGGTATACGCGTATATACGCGACTGTATTAAATGCAACAAGCGTATATGCAGCAATCTTATGATTCAGTTAGCTTATCTTTAGTAAATGCATCAGAACATTATTAACCACATTAACAGTAAACAGGTGTAGTAAACAGTACAGATCATCACACATGAACACCATGATATAAGGTGGAAACCCAATGTGGGTGAAAACCACCTGCTGCAAGTTGTTTCTATCTTCCATTAATAAGAAACTTCATTTAAAATGTACTGGTGCAGTCCTTTACTAGTACGCAGGCTTCTACCTGCAGAAGGCTACTACCTTCTTAGCTCTTGTACTAGCCGTTCCATTTACTAGTACGTAGGTGCTGGCCTACTGAAGGCTCCAACCTTCACTCATTTTCCAGCTGCTCCTAGAAGGGAGCTACAACCCCCTTGGCTCTTGTACTGGCCAATATGTTTACCAGTACGTAGGTGCCGGCCTACAATCATCCACGGACCACGTTTCATCAATTTTCAAACTGGATCCATAAAACAATCACCATTGCAATACAATCAATCTCTGAATCACCCAATACTGAAATCCTATCACAGAACACAACCAGAGCCCACAACTCTGCAACAACCACTAAAATCAACAACAACCTGAAACACCAAATCTCATAATGTATATGCTACTTGGACGAACCCAACCTGCGTGTATACGCCCTTTTACCAAAGACAACCCGCGTACAGATCTGCAAATTCAACCTCATAGCTTTGCAGCTACTTCAGACATCAGAACATACCCAAATCATAACATTCATAAACATGCGTCAATAGATCTAGTCTATCCATACTCAAACCATATAAAGATAATCATTCCAAGCCTTGAGATCCCAATCCATTGCTCATCATCCTTCACATGAGTGCCTCCTTGGTTCAGATCAAGCAAGGCATCACCAACCCATAACCAGCATCTAGATCTCACACTTTATCAGATCTTCATCACTTGCTCGCTCTTCTTGCCTAATGATCTTCTCCTTATATAGGTTAGGCTTCTCTCAATACCATGGTCCAAAACCATGTAGAAATAATACCATGAACCCAATACTTGGGGTCGTCACTTTGGACCAAATACTATGGACCAAATACCACGGACCAAAACCATGATTTCCAATATGTACGAGCCTTTACTCTTATTAACCCACGTGTATACACGCACGCTCCTTCTGCTTCGCTAACCCGCGTATATACACACTTTCGTCACGGTCAACTTGCGTATACCTCTCCCTTGACTTGCTGCATTCTGATCTGTCATCTGATTAAGTTGTCATCACCTGTGTCAAACCTCTGAGTGAGTTGCCATCAAGGACAACACCTGAATCATAACGCCAACACATATACCATGGGAAAATACCATGGATAAATTTCATCCATTTTGACCATATGAAAAGAAGGGAATATTACAAATCCTCCTGCACTAAGATTGCTTGCCCTCAATCAATCCACTTTTATCCACAACAGAAGCATTTTTACATTGATATGAGGATCACATAAAAACCAATGTGTTATCCCATGCCTCCATGCTAAGTGATCAAGAATGGATCCTTTAATACCTAGACCCTAAACAATTTTCCTGACCAATATTGCCCTTAATAGATCCACCTGGATCCCAATGCCACCTAAGTCCTCACACCTGTGGGTTATGACACCACCTCGGTCCTACATCATTATTCATGCTTACGGGCCCAAGTTGTAATATGCCCTTGGCTAAAAATATCATCTTAGGAATCATCTGATCAATATATTTCCAACATATAATCTCTCGCCAACCCATCCCTTGGGAAGGATCTAATGCATGAATACTTGCACATGGAATAAGATGCCCAACTCATGTTTCCCCACCCAGTCACCCAACATGATCCATTTGGAGAACTCGGCCCTGATCTCCTCAATGTATAAAGGTGGGTTGGTAGTTTTGGAAGCCCTATCTATGTACCCCTATAGAGGGCTTCTTTGGAACTCCAAACTATACTCCTCTTGCAACCTTGTGAGAAACTTCAGTTGTTCCTCAACAATAGATGGCTTGGTCATTGATTCGACACAAAACCCTATGGGCTCCTCATGTTCCTTTTTTTCTTATATAAAGGCAATGTCTTGAACTGTACAAAATCTCTACTTCAACATCATATGATTGGTATTGGAATGCTTGATCTTTTCCTGAAATTCCTATACTAGCAATTGTGGTGCCTTGCTTAATGTCTCTATATCTGTCAACACCAGATGCTCAACTATCACAACCCCAACTTGAACCTTTGACCATCTCTCTGGGAAGGGATCATCCTTCACATTGTTTTTTTTATGCTCCCCCTTATGTTCATTCTCATCATGTCAGTTCACTACTATTAGTTCCTCACTTAGGTCTTCTTGGATGTCTTCCACTTTTTCTTCTCCACCTGTGGAGACAATTTGTTGTTCATCTTCTCTGGTTGTCGAACATGGATGTATGTGTGCACTGTTATCTACCTTGGACTATTCATATGCTTTATGGATGCCCCTCTAGAAATTTGTGGACTCTTTAATATAGGAGTCTACCTCACCATGCACTTTTGAATGCTTATCATCTTGTAAGTCTCCCTAAATAACATCATGTTGTTTCTTATCATTTTTACTTAATTTATTGGACCTTCATGGGTGGTCTCCTAAAAATAAATGGACCCAACTACAGAAGAATCCCCATAATATGAAGAAATCTCCTCTTGTTTTATCCTTGTTGCCTCTTTCCTATCACCTGGGCATGAATGGTTAGGTGCCCATTGTCCCTTGTAGATAAAGCATAGTCCTCTCCTTCTTAGTTCATTCTTGTTGCAAGCTTGATTTCCTTTGTTCTTGCTTCCTCCATCAATCCTTGTGAGATATTTCTTGGTCATCACCCTTCTGAGAAATTTCGTGTTTTTCGTGACCAACTTCTCGACTAGATCATAGTCGACTCATGATACCATTGGTTCCTTCCTCCAAATGTTCAATAGTTTTGATATTAGTATCTTGCATCTCCTTCTGAGAATAAGGACACAATATTTTGCATGCTTGTTTTGACATAGTCTAGATGAGCTGATGTAATGTTGGTGTAAAAGTTTTGGAGCAATTGAATGATCAAGTCGTCTCATTCCAAATTCAGCATGAACGTGCCAAAGCTGAACTCTGCCACGAGTTTTATAATTTTTTGTCACTTCTAAAAGGTAGGATGCATAATGTTTTTCAACCCTCGAAGGATTTCTACTATCAGTTACAATATCTCCCTCATGATATCAATTTTGTAAGGTGATTGTGATGATGTTAAAACTATGATCCTGCTGAGATACGAGGCAATTGTGAGCCTAACCTATTCACAATGATAGTCGAAGATTTTGAGTTGTATCAATACAAACATGAATGGTTTGAGAGTCCAATTGAGTTTCTTTCGTTCTAGTTGCCCCACCTTGGACAGACATGTGTTTGATTTCTCCAACTTATTAAGGTCTATGACTAACTTTGTTCGTTATAATTTAGATCCACGTGCGAAGAGCTTCGCCCCTCTTCCATGTTCTACCTTTGCTTCTCATGGGAATTTTCGTTGTAGAATGGCATGGACTCCTTTCGAGAAAGCTTTGCTACTTTGACCATTAATTTGGTCTAAGGAGCTATTGGTGTGTAAAGGAACATATATTTTCTCTAGTTCATCAATAAATTTTTGGGTATTCTCTAGGGTATTTTCATAACGACCCATCTTTTTACATGCAGGAATACAATAATTCTTCATAATGAGATTACGCCAACATTTTATCAATCATACCTTCCCAATTATTTCACTTCAACAAATTTGACCCAAAGATGTTATAAACAGAGAGTTGGCCCAAGATGTTATAAACAGAGAGTTGAAATAATAGTTGGAGCTACATATTTTTCCACCACGCTACCTTTTTATTTTAGTTATTATCGTATAACCCCTTTGTGTATATATATGCACCATTTATACTAATTTAAAGTCTTATAACTCCAACAAATAAACCTTTTAATTATAGCTCATACATCTATAGTGCACCACTCCACCTGAAAATATGTTCAACCTCCAATGATCATTCACTCCTCCATTATTTCCACAACCACAAGTGTAAAGTCAAACTTGGTATTCAAAAATTTGTGGTCGAACTTCATTGTTGCGTGGTAATACAGGTGCCTAATAATCAAATTTATATGGCTCTCGGTTAATAATTGGCGATATGAGTTAGATCTGCGGCTTGTATGGCCTTTAGCAATGAGGACTATGACCTCTCAGCGTTGCAACCTCCACGTGATAGAAATATGGCTGCTCATCCCTCTCCAAACCATAGTGCTGATCTGATCATTCTCGGTCTCAACGCTGATGAGTAAGGCCTAAATTTTCTGCATATAATAGTAGCAAAGAAAATAATAACCCAATTCAACAATAGATGGTGTAGAATAAATTCTCTTGCAACAATAGTGTTGGGGATTTTTCTGGTAAAATCCCAAAAACAAACAAACAAACTGAATACAGAGCAATGTTCTGTTTTTCTCCTCAGGATCTTTTGTATAGGGAAGCAAATAAAATTTCTGAGAACAAAGATTTTTCACACCAATAAAACCTTTATATTCATTAATAAAAAGCCTGATACATATTTCTTCCTCTTTCTCAGAGGGATTCACCAAGAGCTTTCACACAAAAAAATACTCTGCCTCTTTCACAAATAATTTTACACTGCTGTGTAAAATCTTCTTTCACTGCTATGTGAAATGTTTTTACATTTACTCCTGTAGAAAAAAAAAATTCTTACATTGATTTACTGCTGTAAAAAAAACTTTCACATTCACCCAAGAAGAATTTCTTACATGCCTTGCTGGTTTTTCACATTGCATTTAAACAAAGTTTTCATTTATGCTATTGCTCCACACCATACATTTAATTATGCATTTCAATGCATATACTCCTCAAAAATTCGCACTGCTGTGCATTGGTTTTCTTGTTATTTCCTTTGCATCCGCGAGCCCTCTTCTTTCCTAGTTTTCTATTCGCTGCCGCGAACCAGTTTGTTCTTCTCTCGTGTGCAATTACAATGTAAAGTCAACGCATACACAATATATATGGGTTAACAACAAAATAGATGCCGTATGAAAACTTTAAATATTTTACCTAAGACTATGACAAAGTATTAAACGCATTAAATGAAACGTGTGGTAAAAACAAAACTAATGTTCTGGCAGGTTGAATGAGATCCATGTCCGTTGACTTGATCGGACGCAATTCGGGTCCTACAGCCACACAACCCAAACGAAGTTTAGTGTCCGGGGAATGGGTGGTTTTGTGTTCGTACACAGGACACGTGTCAGTTAGTCGGCGTGTTCGGAGGCCCTCTGACAAATACAACTTTTTGCGAAAAGCGGTGCGAAATGAACTAGGGGTTTTCTGGAAATGGTTTTGCTGGAGTAGCGCCGCAATAAATACGCGTAGGTGAAATTACGGTCTCAACACTCCCCTTTAATTTCAACTGCTGGGCATTCAGTCATACCCAAACATTTTCTCAAAAACTCAAAGCTTTTCTGGTCCAGTGGCTTTGTCAAAATGTATGCAACCTGTTCCTGAGTCGTGCAATGTTCTAAGGCAATTTCTCCATTGCTCACCAATTCCCTGATGTAATGAAATATTGTGTCAATGTGTTTCGTTCTCTTATGAAACACTGAATTCTTTGATAATGCAATAGCTGAGCTATTGTCACAAAAATCACTGTTGCTTTTGCCTGCTCTTGGCCTAAGCTCCTCAACATCCTTTTCATCCAAACTGCTTGACATGCTGCTGTTGTAGCTGCCACATATTCTGCCTCCGCTGTAGACAGTGCTACAATGGACTGCTTCTTAGAAGCCCATGAAATGGCTCCTTAACCCATGTGAAAAACATAACCGGAAGTGCTTTTCCGATCATCTACACTTCCAACCCAATCACTATCAGTGTATCCAACTAAATCTGAATGTTCTGAGACATTATATAAGATGCCAAACCTTTTAGTACCTTTAACATATCCCAGAATCCTTTTTGCTGCCTGCCAATGTGCTTCCTTTGGCCTCTCCATGAATCTGGAAATTAAACTAACAGCAAACATTATGTCAGGTCTAGTTGCAGTTAAATACATAAGGCTGCCAACTATGCTCTTGCACAAGCTAGGATCAAAATCCTTGCCGCTGTCCTCTTTGCTGAGTTTTAATCCCATTACTGTGGGAGTGATTGCTGCCTTGCACTCTTGCATATTAAATCTGCCCAACACTTCATTTACATATTTTGCTTGTGAGATGAAAATTCCATTTTCATTTTGATCTACTTCTATTCTTAAGAAGTATCTCAGCAAACCCATGTCAGTCATTTCAAATTCCTCTTT
>APFE031630341.1:58815-74033 GCA_000404065.3 Pinus taeda | reverse complement strand
GTACTTGCATCGGTCCACACACATCAGAGTGGACAATTTCCAAGGGTGCTTTTGCCCTTATACTCTTTCCTGCTGGAAAGCTTTCTTTGTGCTGCTTGCCCAAGATACAGCCTTCACAAAGGCTGTCCGGCTTCTCAATCAACGGCAATCCTTTTACCATTCTCTTTCTGTACAACAAATTCAGGCCTCCGAAATTGAGATGTCCAAATCTCAAGTGCCACAACCAATTCTCGTCTTTCACTTGCTCCTGAAAGACTTCTTGTGTTATAGCTGCAATAGTTCTTCCTTCCTTCAAATCTGCCCTGAGTTTGAGAGGAAACATTCTATTGCTGGTCATCTGCACCTGTGCAATGATCTTCTTACTTGGAGGTATATCTTTGATTGTACACATATCATCTTTGAAGAACACGTTGTAACCTTTGTCAATGAGCTGCCCAATGCTCAAAAGATTACATTTCAGGCCAGGTACATAGTATACCTCTGGCACAGTCATTTGTTCTCCATTTCTTGCTCGGATACTGACGTTGCCTTTACCATTGACAGCTATCTTACTATCAGTCCCTGTTGTTACCTCAGATTTCACATCTTCATCCAGATTGGCAAACATTGCAATATTTCCAGTCATGTGATTACTACAACCTGAGTCTAAGAACCAAACATCTTCTTGTTTGTCTTGTGCAATGTTACATGTTAACAACACATTCTTTGAGTTCTTATTTTCTTCATTTGCAAAATTAACATTCTGCCTACTATTCATGTCATTTTGTTTTTTCCTACATTCATTGGCATAGTGCCCAAATTTCTTGCAATAATGACATTGGACTTGGGATTTGTCATACCTTTGTCCATGAGCTTGCTGTTTGCTTGAACCTTCATCTTGGTTCTGATTGCAGCTCCTTCCGCTTGTGCTTGCAGGATAATATCTGCCTCTGTTTTGGCTTCTTCCACGACCTCTGTTATTTGCTCTGCCTCGACCTTTTCTTTGGCTGAAAGACATTAGAGTTCTTGAATCGCTTGCTCAAAGAGGAATCTGTTTCTACTCAGTCTGTGTTCATGAGACATTGAGGAAGCACCAGTTATTACCATGGGAACTGTGAGGATTTTGTTTCTTCTATTGCTACCACAACAGCTCTCAAACGTTGAGTAACTTCTCAAGATCTTTCTCTACGATCCTTCTTTCTTCAAGGATTTCACCATGAGATCTAATCTGGGTTATCAACCCAATAACCTGAGTGAAGAATGAATCTATTGTATCAGATTCCTTCATGCTGAGTGTTTCAAAGTCTCTCCTCAACATCTGCAACTTTGCAGTCTTCACCCTCTCCATGCCTTGATAGGCAATCTTGAGAATATCCCATGCTTCTTTGGACTTTGTTGCTGCTGCAATCTGTGGAAAGATACTTTCATGTACTGATTGGAAGAGTAAAAAGAGGGCTTTGGCATCCTTCTTCTTGTCACTCTTCAGCTGGTCTCTTTCTGCTGCTGTCAAAGCAGCCAGCGCTGTTGTATCTGCAAGTTCAGCATAGCCAGTTTCAACCAGCTCCCATATTCCTTGAAAAGCAAACAATGCTTTCATTTTTATGGACCAATCATTGTGATTTTTCCCATTGAACTGTGGTAGTTGGGAATTTGTCAAACCTGTTCCAGCATCTGCCATCTTAACTCTCTATAGGTCAAGAAGAGATACTGACTGAAAATTAAAAACAAGCAAAAACTTTCTCTGCTGGAAAAATCTGCTCTCTGAACTTCTTACAGCTCCTATAGTGAAAAACAAACTCTGTTTTTGACTCACTGAGTGCCTAGACTAGCTCTGATACCATGTTGGAATTTTAATGGTGAATTCCATAACACAAAACATCCCAGAACAACTCTCTGATATGATGGAATTTTCTGCTAAATTCCTAAACAAACAGACAACACAAAACTGCTCTGTTTCAGCACAAAAAACTGATAATTTCGTTTTCTGGACTTGGTGTTGCAGCAACAGGATTCGGTGTTGCAGCAACAGGAAATAACACTCTGTTTCTGTTAACACAGAAAAATAGAAAAACAGAAAACTGTGTTGCTGTAACTCGTGTTGCAGCAACGCTGCTCGTGGTGTTGCAGCAACGCGATTTTTGATGCAAAACTATTTTTGACTTACGGTGTTTCAGCAACACGATTTTGACGCTAAGTCATTTTATGGGCGTCAAAATTACTTAGAGATTTACAGAGTAAAATCAAAGTGTTTTTAACACTTGGTGTAACAGCAACTGAACATCAGCAAAACAGTAAGCTTGAATTTATAAACTGTAAACAAAACTGATACAAAAAACTTAGCTGTTACAAAAGAGGAACGCTTCAGTTCCCGAAATCAATTTTCTATCTCAGAAAATCGCAGGTTCAGCACTTGCTGTGCATTTACAGAAGAGACACACTCTGTTCTTCTAACCTTCTATCAGAAACAAAAAACAGAACTGCTGTTCTAAAATTCTTACACTCAGACAGAAAACAGAACTGCTGTTCAGAAATCTTTTGCACTGCCTGATTCAATTTTCAGAACTGCTGTGCGTTTACTTTTATAGGAAAAATAAAGATCTGAGTTAAACTATAAACTAAGCAAAATATCTGCTGATAATTATCTGTGTATTTATTGCAGAAGAGGCGGTGATGAAAAAGTAAGTCGGTTGTCTGCAGGGGATTTAATTCTGAATTTAATGCTCAAAATATCAGTGGACTTTTGCTGCACCGAACAATCTGAAATTAATTGCTAAAGATCAGATTTGCAGTTGGAATTAATTTCCAACATCTACTAGGAAATCAGTCAGACCAAATTCAATTCAGTGAACTTAACTTGGCAATGGCAATGGCAATAAGCAATCTTGAAATCAGTCTCTCACTCTTCGAGGCTTCTAAGAATTATCTGATGTGATTTGATCTCAGTTTTAAAGTTCATGATTATATAGGATGGTTGATGGCACAATGGAAATCCACGAGTCCCTTGCAACAAGGAGGAAATTTGATCCTCTTTTGATGCACAATGCAAATTCGGCCAATGAATTTGAATCTTCAGCAATAGATGGGTTTACCCTTCAATTAAAGATACGCTCGGCCCTTATCTGAGACAAATTCATCCTTCACATCTGATGGCACACAATTTTCACAAAGATTGCTATCGGCCTACAAAAAATAGGTTTGCCCCAGATTCAGATCCTGATAATATTGAGAGGAAAGAAGGTGACTGTAATCAGCCCCTCTGGTGGATTAGTACAAGTCTTCAAAGATTGGATCAC
Organism: Pinus taeda; assembly: GCA_000404065.3. Taxonomy (NCBI): domain Eukaryota; kingdom Viridiplantae; phylum Streptophyta; class Pinopsida; order Pinales; family Pinaceae; genus Pinus; species Pinus taeda. Next base: position 70,761 of record APFE031630341.1, on the reverse strand, counting down.
AAAATCGACTGAGAGAATATCTCTCCAACTCTGCGTCTCTATAATTGACCACCTTTCAATTTCAAATGCACGACCTCCGCAAGGGTAAATCGAATAGTCCTTGGACTTTCAAAATAATAATTGAGCCCTTCAAGATTAAAATAAATATTTGGCCCCTTTTTTAATTTAATATGGCCTCCAATAATGTTCGCATGATTTCCAATGAATGATTTGGCCTTTATAATAATAAATTTTGTTGTGAACCCTTCTTTAAAAGAGTTACTATTGGCTTTATAAAAATATAATTGGGCTTCACATAAAACCTTGAAATATAATTTTCTCAACATAAAAATTCCACACCTTTAAAATAAATAATTTGGCAAAAATAAGATTTATTTAGCCTCTTCATAAAAAATTTCTCCACAAGTGGCAATAACTTGCCCTTCGAAATGATTGCAAAAATGGTAATCACATTGGTAACCTGAACCTTGGGAAAAATTTAACAATGATAAGCCAATTAGGGTGGCCACACAGTGTGAAATTGTGGAGATTCTAGATAGAGTAAGTGATTAAGTGATTATGGAGGATCACCAAATGAAAGTTTCTTTTAGAGCTTTGATCTTTCTAAAAGTTGATCTACAATAAACCATTAGGCTCGAAAGAAAACCATCTCTATACCACTCTAAGATCCCAAATGGCTAAATAATCAATATATATGGAATATTTCAGTGTTCTAGTTGAAACACTAACAAGCAAAACACAGAACACAAGGTATCTAGAAAAAAAGATGCAACGCTTATTTATATTATTAATGAAGAAAATAGTACATGTCCATACAATAATATTGGAGCCTCGATAATGGTATGCACAAATGTTCATCAAAAGAGAAAACGTGGAAAAAACAAAGACATTGAAACACAATTGTGGACTTTGGATGGATCCACCATACAAATTACATCCACGGGGTTTTCATTCGTGGGATCAGCCTTGCCAAGTTCTCAACAAAGGAAAAATAGATTCATTCGTGGGATCAGCCTTGCCAAGTTCTCAACAAAGGAAAAATAGATAGACAATTCAGCATAATTCAAATGCCTAGATCCTATCCCTTTTTATAGGCTTGATGGACTCTCTAGAAACCTTATTTTCTTCTTTTCCCTCGAAAAAAGAAAAAACTAGACAAATACTATGGGAAAATACCACGTAAATACCATGGGTAAATTTCATTCATTTTGACAAAAAAAAAGAATATTACATGCTCTTTCGAACCACAGATATAAGTCTCTCATCTTTGATTGATCAATTTCGCATAAAACCCTCCTTAACTTGCGATTTTATATGTGCACTGAAAATCCTAGGACGACTCAAACTTTGCGGGTCCTTTAAACAACTATTCTTTCTTACTACATTTTCTTCCTCCTTGAAATCCAATGCAATTTTGTTGTATTACATTCTCAATCTTTTCAGTGAAACCAATTACGATATCCCACGTAGAAGATGCTCCAAACTTGGACAAAACTTATGTTGAGGGCCCTCAAACATTTGAGTTCACTTACCCTCTCCAGAAGGCACTGTAATTCATGACATGCAGTGACTTTCAAGAATAGTAGCTCGTTCAGGTCGCCAATAACTTCCGGCAATTGGCAATTCACAGATGGCTATTTGCTCTAGTTGGAGGGAGACAAGTTGTTTCATATTTTTGATACTGGGCAGAAGAGACATTATTCCAGTCTCACTAAGATCAATGACCCTAAATGAGGGCAAGTCACACAGGAAACTTTCAAGAACTTCTTCAATACAATACTCTTCCTTAAAAGGTTGTCGGCAAGGACCGTAGATTATTACTCATCAGTGGAATTTTGCACAGCCCTCGCTGTCGACTTCCTCGAAGGGAAAATGGATCATGCCCAACCCAACTTTAAAATAGCACCTATGTTCCTTTTCCACGATGCGAATTTCCAGATCATGAAGGACATCGTGTATTTTGACATAGAAAATCCTTCGCACTTCATCATTCTGCACCACCTCGATCAAACAACGATCCCTTAGGTGTTGGATATAAGTGTGCCTAATGTCATGCAAGTAGTTGTCTCTACTTCCTTTCACAAAACCTTCAAAAATCCACATTTCTATGACTTGTGTGACCGAAATTACTATACCTTCAGGGTAAGCTGCAAAATATAGAAAACAAGTATTTGAAATATATGGTAAAACATCGTAACTCCATTTGAGACGTGGAAATAACTTTTTGCCCACTCCAAATTTCATCTCATAAAAATTCTAAGGCACGATTTTCATTTGATCTAAAGCAACCTCCCACTGATATAATTATCTATGGTGTCATTCAATGACACTCTTTGGTCCTGAAGCTCATAACTCATCCACATATCGTAAACTCACATATCAGTTAATGTTGGAAAAATTAATCCCAACCACTGCGTTAAACACTCTAACAACAACCATACTTGTCCAAAGTACTTTTGCAAGTTGTGATTTTGTTTGCAGGTGGAAAGACTAAATTCTGAGTAGAAGTACAGTGCAGACCATTACGCAACACATCATCAAGTTAAAGCACTTAATGAGGGTTGGTAAATACATCATCAAGTTAAAGCACTTAATGAGGGTTGGTAAATACGTATGGGTGAAACATTTACTATGCAACTCTTAGTTGCAGTCTGCAACCTCTGCAAGCTCAGGAAATTCCTCATTTTGTATAATCGTCCATCCCGTGTCTTAAATATTTCCTCTGTCATGTATTAATGAGTCAAATGTATGTTTTTGGATAAATATGAATGTAAAAGTCATTTTGAAGTTTAGCGAGAAAGAGAGAGAGGGTGAAAGTTTAATATCCCGTGTCTTAAATATTTCCTCTGTCATGTATTAATGAGTCAAATGTATGTTTTTGGATAAATATGAATGTAAAAATCATTTTGAAGTTTAGCGAGAAAGAGAGAGAGGGTGAAAGTCTAATATTTTCTTTGTCATGTATTAATGAATCAAATGCATGTTTTTGGATAAATATGAATGCAAAAGTCATTTGAGAGAGAGAGGGTGAAAGTCTAATATTTTCTTTGTCATGTATTAATGAGTCAAATGTATGTTTTTGGATAAATATGAATGTAAAAGTCATTTTGAAGTTGATCGAGGGAGAGGGTGAAAGTCTGTGAGATAGTGAGGAGAAAATTGTGGAGAAAATATTGGTGGGCCCGTGAAAACAACATTTATTGTGTTTTACTTTGTGTTACTCCACAACCCCCTAGTGAAACGTAAATCATAGTAAGTCTTTTGTGTTTTAATTGGAGCAACAACTTCCAATTTATCATGCGAATGTATATCCCTATGTTTTGGCATATAATCTAAAGTGTGGTTAGTTGCGATGTGGTTTTAAACATTCACGACTAGCTTTATCACAACCATTTTGTTTTTACTTTGTTTTGTCGAGAGTTATTTCCTATGTTTTTATGAAGCAGCCTCTATCCATTTACGCTTTTCTTGCCGCAACTGGAGATTCTCCTTGCTGCAACTAATTTCTATCTTACCGCAACTGGATATTCACCTTGCTGCAACTAATTTCTAAGCCAGATTCCTCCCCTTTGCCCCTGTGAAATTTTTCTAACATGGTATCAGAGCAGGTTAAACTCTGTTAGTATAAAAACAAGTGTTTTTACTAGCAATTTAAAAAATTATTTTGAGGGCAGAATTTTGAAGTGTATTTACCAGCATGTATAAAGTTTTTTTTCTCACCTAAAAATGGAAACATCCAACACAAGCTTGAATAATCCTCATATACCTTAGTTTAATGGAAAAAATTATGATTATTGGGCTATTACAATGAAGGCACTCTTTGCTTCTCAAGACATTTGGGATTTGGTGGAGAATGGTTTTGAAGAACCAACAGATGCAACAACTTACAATGCTTTATCTCAAGCAGAAAGGGATTTGTTGAGGGACAAGAAGAAGAAGGATGCAAAAGCCCTCTTCTACATTTTTCAGGCAGTTCATGAAAGTATTTTCCCAAAGGTTGTAGCAACAACGAAGTCTAAGCAAGCATGGGACACCCTCAAGACAACCCACTGAGGCATGGAAAAAGTGAAGAAAACAAAGCTACAAAAGGTAAGGAGAGATTTTGAAACACTTTGTATGAAAGAGTTTGAGAAATTAGTCTTGTTTTTTACACATGTAATTGGGCTGGTCACTTAAATCAGGTCTCGTGTTGAGACACTTGAGGAAAGGATAATAGTTGAGAAAGCTTTGAGAAGTTTGCCAAAAAGGTTTGATTCCATTGTTGTGGCCATAAAAGAGACAAAGGATCTCTCGTAGTTCTCAGTGGATGAGATTCATGCATCACTGATTTCTCATGAACATAGACTGAATAGCACAGCAAGCTCCTCATTGGAGCATGCCTTCAAGAAACAAGTTTCATTTGGTCAAGGTCGAGGTAGAGGAAGATCATATGCTAGAGGAAGAGGAAGAAGCCCTCACAAAGGTGGAAGAAGAAGCCCTTCAAGCTCAAGTGGAAGGGGCAACAATCAAAATCCAAGCCAAGACCCAAGACAAAATCAAGCACAAGGTCATAGGTATGATAAATCTCAAGTTCAATGTCATTACTGTAATAAGTATGTTCATTATGCAAATGAATGTAGAAAGAAGCATTATGACATTAGTAACAAACCAAGTGTAAATTTTACAAAGGAAAATCAGAACCATGAGAACATGTTTTTATCTTGTAATGTAGCATAAGAAAAACAAAGTGATATATGGTATCTAGATTGAGGGTGTAGCAACCACATGTCAAGGAAAATAGAAATGTTTTCCAACCTAGATGAAAGTGTGAAATCTGAAGTGACATTAGGGACTGATATCAAAGTCTCTGTCATGGGAAAGGGAAGAGTTAATATCCTAGCAAAGAAGGGGGTGAATAGGTACATCTCAGATGTTTACTTCGTCCCTGGTTTGAAGCATAACCTCATAAGCATTGACAACTCATGAAAAAGGGTTACAATGTCTTTTTCAAAAATGATGAGTGCACAATTTTGGATAGGCCTCCAAGCAGACAATTGATTGCAAAAGTTCAGGTGACAAACAATATAATGTTTCCCCTAAAAATAAGATCAGATCATTTGAAGGAAGAAGGTGCACAAGCACAACTATCAATGAACTCACAAGAAGATGGAAGAAAAGATGCAATTGTCACACAAGTAAACTTTCAATCAGAGGTCAACGATAAAAATTGGTTATGGCACTTGAGATTTGGTCATCTCAACTTTGGAGGTTTGAATTTGCTGCATAGGAAAGGCATGGTAAAGGGATTACCACTCATAGAAAAACCAGACAAGATATGTGAAGGATGTATCTTGGGCAAGCAACATAGAGAGACATTTCTAGCAGGAAAGTCAGTAAGGGAAAATGCACCTTTGGAGATAGCCCATTCAGATTTATGTGGACCCATGCAAACACCATCAATTTGTGGCAGCTATTATTTATTGACATTCATAGATGACTACACAAGGAATACATGGGTCTATCTCCTAAGACAAAAAAGTGAAGTGTTTGAGTGCTTTCGCCAATACAAAGATCTTGTTAAGAAGAAAAGTGGACAATACATCAGAGTCTTAAGGACTGACAAAGGTGGCGAATACATCTCAAATGATTTCCTTCAATTTTGTAGGGAGCATGGAATTCACAAGCAATTTACAACAAGGTATACACCTCAGCAAAATGGTGTGGCGGAAAGGAAGAATAGGACCATTATGGAAATGGCAAGGAGTATGTTGAAGGCAAAGCATTTGCCAAATGATTATTGCGCTGAAGATGTCGTTTGTGCAACATATATCTTGAATATATGTCCAACCGAAACTGTCCAGAACGTAGTTCTTGAAGATGCATGGACTGGAAGAAAGCATAGTGTCACTCACATGAGAGTCTTTGGTTGTGGCATATGCACATGTCCCAGATGAGTTGAGGAAGAAGTTAGACAATAAGGGGGAGAAATGCATATTTTTTTGGATATAGTGATGAATCCAAAGAATACAAGCTCTACAATCCATCAACCAAGAAGATTATAATCATAAGAGATGTGAAGTTCATAGAAGAAGAAGCATGGGATGGAAGTTTAGAGAAGACAATCAATGTGAAAACTTGGATACCACATGAGGACAAAGAGGAATTGACAACAACAAGCAATTCCTCGACAATGAATCCCTCTACTCCTATTCAAGTCAACAAAGAAGGAAACAAAGAATACCATCGACATTTAATAGGACAACATCACGCAGTCAAGCAAGTGCTTCCCCAAGCACGCCACAAAGCCCAACACCAAGTGACATGTCAAGCCCACCTTCAGCAAGCACAAGAAGGCCAAAATTCATAAATTTAAATGATATTTATGAACAAGATGAAGTTGATAGTAGCACTGGTCTGAATTCCTTATTTGCATTGTTTTTTCATGTAAATGACCCAATCCATTTTGAGGACGTAGTCAAAAAAGAAAAATGGGTTGCGGCAATGGAGGAAGAAATAAAAGCAATAGAAAAGAATGACACATGGGAGTTAGTCAACCTTCCGCAAGGAAAATAATTCATTAGAGTGAAGTGGGTCTATAAGACCAAGAGCAATGTTGAAGGTAAGATTGAAAGGCACAAAGCAAGGCTAATTGTCAAAGGATACAAGTAGTAGCATGGAAGAGATTATGCGGAGAAGTTCGTGCCAGTCGCAAGGATGGAGATGGTGCGTACAGTTGTGGCAATTTCTGCACAACATAAATGGAAAGTGTATTAAATGGATGTAAAACTAGCGTTCTTGAATGGAGTGCTGAAAGAGGAAGTGTATGTTGTGCAACCACCTAATTATGAGGTAGAAGGCCAAGAAGAAAAATCGTATCAGTTGAGGAAAGCTCTTTATGGGCTGAAGCAAGAACTACATGCATGGTACAGTAGGATAGATGCTTACTTGTTGGACAATGGTTTCGATAAATGTAACAGTACTCCTACTCTCTACATCAAAGAAGGTGATGGTAAGATTGTTATTGTTGTCTTGTATGTAGATGATCTGATTTTTACAGGCAGTGACGATTTCCTCATCACTGATTTCAAAGAAGTCATGAAGAGTGAATTTGAAATGACTAACTTGGGGTTGTTAAGGTATTTTTTGGGCATAGAAGTGAAGCAAATAGAAAATGGAATTTTTATTTCTCAAGCCAAGTATGTAGTAGACATTTTGGAGAGGTTTAATATGCAAAATAGCAAGCCCGCATCAACTCCAACTATCATGGGGTTGAAGTTGAGAAAATAATATTGCAGCAGCAATGTCAATCCGACATTTGCAAAAGCATGATAGGAAGCTTGATGTATTTGACTTCCACTAGGACGAATATAATGTATGTAGTGAGCTCGATGTCGAGGTTCATGGAGACACCCAAGGAAACACATTGGCAAGAAGTGAAAAGGATTCTAAGGTATGTCAATGGGACAAAACAATATGGTGTTTTGTATGCTGCAAAAGATGATTTCAGGCTGGTTGGTTACATTGAAAGTGATTGGGAAGGAAGTGTCGAAGATAGAAAGAGCACGTGAGGATATGTTTTTCATTTGGGTTCTAGTGCCATTTCATGGGCCTCCAAGAAGCAGCCAATAGTTTTATTGTCAACAACAGAAGCTGAATATGTCGTCGCAACAACAATAGCGTGTCAAGCAGTTTGGATAAGAAGGATATTGAGGGATCTTCACCATGACCAAGAGGGAACGACAACTATTTTCTGTGACAACATTTCCGCAATTGCATTGCCAAATAATTTTGTCTTTCACAAGATGACCAAGCATATTGATGCTAAATATCATTTTATTAGAGAGTTAATTAACAATGATGAAATTGTGTTGCAACACTGCAAGTCACATGAATAGTTTGTTGATATTTTCACAAAGTCATTGGCACGTGAAAATTTTGTTTATCTCAAATATTGTTTGGGAATTATCAATGGCGACAGTTGTGATTAAGGGGGAGTGTTGGAAAAATTGATCCCAACTATCACGTTAAACACTCTGACAACAACCATACTTGTCTGAAGTACTTTTGCAGGTTGCTTTTTTTTTTGCAGGTAGAAGGAATAAAGTCTAAGCAGAAGTACAACGTAGACCATTTCGTAACACATCACAGAGTTAAAGCACTTAATGAGTGTTGGGTAGCAGAGGCCCCACGTAATGGTTTTGGGGCTCAAAGCCCACAATTTTGGGTAATAGTATGGTAAAGGCTCCGCGAGGTGCACAGAGCGCGAATTGTAATGAGTCAAGTCAAAGGGTTGTCTGCCTGAAAATAATGTAAGTAAATATAAAGTGAGTTGGCCTGCCCATGGTCCGTGGACCATGGGAATGTATAAATAGAGCAAGGCTCTAAGGTTAGAAGGAAGTTTTTGTTTTTGGATCTTGAATGTTATGGGTTTATGAAAGAAAATATTCTCTCTGCATCTATAAGTCTGAGTCAAGGGTGTTGGTAGATAGATAGAGGCTCTGCAGCTGTGTGCGCGGACCCCTGCAGCTGAGTGCGCAGGGCGGATTTGGTTGTACTGAATAGGAGATAAATAAAGATAAGAATTCTTGAATCATTGTGTGCTTTATTGCGAATCTATCTGTTGCTTATATTCTGAATTTATGCATGTTTATGATTGCGTGCACTGGTTGTTACTATTAAATGTTTTCTTAAAGACCTTAAGAAGTATATCAGATCTATAATAAACTTGTTAATAACAAAGCACATAGGTGCAGATCTACGCGGAAGCCTGATAGCAGTACAAAGTAGCTGTAACAAACTAAATCTATCTAAAAATAAACACATAATCTAAAAACAACAAATAAGATTAAATGATTAATTATTAAGCAATTTCAGAATACAATCTGGGTGCAAAAACTGGCTCACCCAACAGAGAATAATCTCGGCAGTAGTACCTCTCAGTCAGAGACAAATGTTCTAGCTAAAACCCCGAATAAACACTCCAACAGCTCCTAGCTCCAACCTGCCCCACAAAAACCCCGACATCAACGTCTAGGGACTGCATCAGCCCTTTCTGGCCCAGCGTCACCTTGGCTTGCCCTGCGTCAGCCTTTGGAGGCACTACGTCAGCCCTTAGAGCCTCTGCGTCACCGACGCTGGCTTTCTGAGGCACTGCGTAGTGCCTCCAGAGGTTGACGCAGGGCAAGCCAGGGTGATGCTGGGCCAGAAAGGGCTAATGCAGTCCCTAGACGCTGATGCTGGGGTTTTTATGGGGCAGGTTGGAGCTAGGAGCTGTTGGAGTGTTTATCCGGGGTTTTAGCTAGAACATCTGTCTCTGAATGAGAGGTACTACCGTCGAGATTATTCTCTGCTGGGTGAGCCGGTTTTGGAACCCAGATTGTATTCTGAAATTGCTTGATAATTAAAACCCTCAGATCACTGAACCGTTTTCCCGCATTGGGTTTTTCCGGGGACATTAGTCCAAAAACAATTGTGTCACTTGTGTGCTTGTTTTGTTTCTTTCAGTTGATGATCTGTAATGTGTTGAGCGTGTACTTGTATTTATTTTCAGTATTTACATGGTAAATAACTTGTTAATTAATCAAAACAAGTAGGTAGAAATAAATTAGAAAAGTACATGAAGGGTTTCTAATAGATAGACTTAGAAATTCCAACATGAAATAAGAATGATACAATGAGAATGAGGGTCTTGTATAGATAGCCAAGTACCCTTTCATGAAAAATTATGTCCTTTAGGAACATACCTTTTCATTAATTGCTTACTAATTAATCATTTAATATTATTTGTTGATTTTAGATTATGTGTTTATTTTTAGATAGATTTAGTTTGTTACATTGCCTTCCCTTCCAAAAAGCTTTGTCCTCAAAGCTTACTGATGAAGGATCAATTCTCTTCTGTTCATCGGCATATCTTCTTATTTTTGAGCTTTCATTTTTGTTGATACAAGATGATATGATGTTCTGAGCAATAGACATAATTGTCATACTAAAAACGGATCGAAGCATCTTAGATTAGTCTTCTGCGAAATCTCTTGACCCTTGGAGTTGTGTGGTGAATAGTTATCGTATGACTGGATTGAGCTTATTCTAGTATTCTTCGAAACACAAGTTTGTTTATGTTCTGCGTGATATAGATTTGTAGATTTATTAAAGTGTCTACTCTTGTGATTGAGATGTAGATAAGGAATTTTTCTTGTTTGAACTTAAAGTTTTTATGGCAGTTTACTGATTTCCATCAGGCATTGTTGTTGTTGACTTAACTACTGAATCTTTATTTTGGGTGTCCTTTGTTTGAACGACAACCTATGAGTACGTTTTTACTTAAATAGGGTTTGGATTTCCCTGAACTGCGAGATTGGTGGGCTTGATGTTTGCTTCTTCAATTTGGATTGCTACATCTGGAGATTTCGATGCTTCCTTTGCAACAAGTTCTTTGAACGTATTTGTCATTGATTTCTTTTCGTCTTTAAGTTTTTTAATCTGTTTGAGCAGATTTTGATTATGATTTTTGAGATGTAAGCATTCCTCATTCTCCAAGTCAACTTTATTTTGGCCCTCACACTTCTCGTCTTTTAAACACTTTATTTGTTCTACTAATGTTTGGTTAAGGCTCTTTAAACGTAAATTTTCTTCTTTTTGTTCTAATAAACGCTCGATTTCTTTCTTTGATGATCTAGATTTCTTGACTCGTTCGAGTAGTTTTTCTAATAGATAGACTTAGAAATTCCAATATGAAATAAGAATGATACAATGAGAATGAGGGTCTTGTATAGATAGCCAAGTAAGTACCCTTTCATGAACAATTATGTCCTTTAGGAACATACCTTTTCATTAATTGCTTACTAATTAATCATTTAATCTTATTTGTTGTTTTTAGATTATGTGTTTATTTTTAGATAGATTTTGATACCAGCATGTCTAATAGGACATGACTCTTCATGAAGAGACACTTGCGTGATATATAAGCAAGCCTCTCGTTCTCATTTGTAATTCATATTCATTCTTATTCATTTTATTTAATATAATATTTATATCCTAATTGGATATCTTGGCTTTCCAAGTATTTTGGAGTAATTAATTTATAGAAGGAACTTTGTTCGCTTCATTTGGTATCAGAGCCACGTTTGGCTGATCAGCAGGCCTTTGGCTATCAACCTATCATTAACCTTGTTGTTCTCATAATTGAAGCGTTTCGCCACACATTGGGAGATTCTCCATTTTTTAGGTCTTTGGCCAGTTGCTACTAATTAAAAAATAATATAATAAAGAATAAAGAAGAAGGGTATATAAAAAAAGAGGAAAAGAAATAATATATTCTGAATAAACAAAAAAAAAGTGAAAAAATATATATATAAAAAAAGGTTTTACATTATTGATAAAAAGTGCATAATAAAGATAAGCAGGAACCTTTTCAAGTATATTTAAGACTTTTTACGTGGAGAAGCGCGTGGGTAAGTTTTACATTTTACTTGGAGAACATTAACTGAGGTTTTGAAAACAACCCATGGTAATTGCCCATGGTATTTTAAAAAGTAAAAAAAAAACAAAAACAAAATGAATACGTTTTACTTTATACTTTTTACGTGAGAACATTTACTTTTTACGTGGAGAACGTTTTAACGAAGGTTTTTAAAACAACCCATGGTATTTTAAAAGTTAAAGAAAAAGAAAAAGCGCTTACGTGAAAGGTAAATATTACCTTTACAAGAGGTTTTAAAAACAACCCATGGTAATAGCCCATGGTATTTTAAAAGTAAAAGATATTTTGATAACATTGGAGAAAAAAGGTGTGATCTAAATAATTTTAATCGTTCAAATCTAAAGATTATGACCGTACCAAGAGTCACGTCTCATCCAAATTTTCTGAGAAAAAAATATTATTATAATTATAAAAAAGGATACTATATAAGCCTTATATAGTTACATATAAAAAGAAAAGTGGGTCTCAAAAAAGTATATATAAATTTT
>APFE031630341.1:37720-58660 GCA_000404065.3 Pinus taeda | reverse complement strand
TATAAAAAAAATTATTAAAAGAGCGAACAAAAAAAAGAAGAAGAAGAGGAGAATATTTGAAAAATATATATAGGAGAAATAAGTGATATTTTATAATAAAAATAGCTCTAGTTGACATATTGTTTACGTAAAAACATAAAGGAAAAAATGGAGACTAGTAATGAAAGGTTTCCTGAAACCCGTAGTACATGTGTTCGCACACTATTTAACATCAAAGGATCACTCGCAGGAAGAGACATCATAATCTCTATCAGTCCTACTGAAGGAAGTAATTATGTTAGTCCTAAATGTGCTAATCAATTGGTGATTCCTGAATCAAACATAGTTGAAACAAATTTTTTTGGCAAACAATACGATATAAGCAATTTACATCTAAATATTGGAGATTATACTTTTACCTCACAATTCACCGTGCAAACCCTATCTTTTAACGATAGTGACATTGTTTTGGGATCGCCATGAATGAGAAATCTAGGTTCCTTTATTCTAAATACTAAGAAAAAGTTTTTAACATTTTCTTACAAGAAGAAGAAAATAATGCTCCAATATGTTACACTGAAACTTAATTCAGTAACGCTAGAAGATATATCGGATATTTCAAAAGTAATTTCTCATGAAGGTAAAAAAATATTACAAAATATGCAAAATGAAATTGACAAAATCACTATTGACAAAAATGAAGAAGTTTCTCGACTTAAAAACCATAGTGAAAAATTGCTGATGCAAATTAAGATACTTAAGAAGGATAAGAAGTCATTAGAAAACCAGGTACAACAACTTATCAAGAAGGAAGCATCAAATGTACGAATTCAAGTTGATGACAAAACAACAAATACCGATTCAGTGAATGTCACAACTCAGGAAGAAGATAAGGAAGTTGAAGAAAAGACGCGCGTGGATGTTGCAATTCAAACGATGAACATCCCCAGTGAATGTTTCATAGCAAACTCAACAACATCTTCGCCAGAAGAAAATATAAAAATTTCCGAATGCCCAGTAAGGAAAAATCAAACAAAAAAGGTTCCATATCAGCATACGAATCATGAGAATAGACGAATCAACCATGCTACATATTTGAACAAGTCAGAACCAAAACAACAAACTGATGTTCCGGATAATAGTGATGTAATCTCAATCCAGTCTTATGCTAACAAGTCGTTACAAAATTCCAGTGATCAGAATGCTATACAGAAGATTAATTTGGGATGGTTTGATCCCTTCTCAGTGCGACAATTTTGTTTGCCACTAAGAAGATCATATCAACTTGTATCGACGAGGATGACTATTCCAAAACAGAAAGACTTTCGAAGCCGAAAAAGAGATCAAGCCTTTTTTCATCGACAAGCTTTCAGGACAAAGCCTTTTGAGGAAGGAGGCAATTTAACGAATAAAATATATAAATAATATAAATATAATGTAAAAGATAATAATCATAAATAATAGTTAAGTTAAGCTAATAATTAGGTTGAAGAGGCATGTCTAATAGGACATGACTCTTCATGAAGAGACACTTGCGTGATATATAAGCAAGCCTCTCATTCTCATTTGTAATTCATATTCATTCTTATTCATTTTATTTAATATAATATTTATATCCTAAATGGATATCTTGGCATTCCAAGTATTTTGGAGTAATTAATTTATAGAAGAAACCTTGTTCGCTTAAGTAGCACGAGGGCACAGAATGGTTTGCGACCCCATCCAGACCACATCAAGACATCCCAAGGGTGCAGAAACCTAGTTCCAACACCCTCCCATACTACCTCGGGTGAGACTTCAATCCGCGCTCTACGGATTGTTGCCGAAAGGGCCAATAGTGCAGGATTTGTTCGGCTAAAACACTTCTAAACCTGGGTCAGGCCCCAACAAGCCAACAAATGGTTCTGTTGCTGGGACCAGGATCTCCCTAAGGGATGTTTGATGCTGGAACATTGGAACCCTACAAAGAAAGAACTTGAAGATTGGTTGGATCAGAAGCTTCACGAGTTCATGGTACAGGAAAATAGAAATCCGCGGATATCTAAGGAAAGGTGGCTGGATCGCTACATATACATAGAGATCCACGAGATTTTTTCACATCCTTCTCGACATAACTGTATAAGTGGATCGCGAGGCTAGCTGATAGTCAGGGAAGGTGCAGACTGGATCAACCCATCGTGTGGACTCTAGAGTTGGTGCGCAGATTGGAAGCATCTGAAGATAAAATCACACGGGCAGTAGATCACTGGTTGGATCAAATAATAGGAGGGTTTATCATTGGATTTGCGATAGACACAACTGTGAGTTACAACGAAGCAGAAAGGTGCTTTCTCCAAGGATCGTGGGGTAAGTACATCAAATCATTAAATACTTAGATTAAAATATTGTTATGTGAAAAACGGCTTATGCACATCCATTGATGTATGGGGTGATGAGGAGCGAAGATTCTATCGAGGGACCGAAGGACTATAAAACAGTCCTCTGATTTCTCTGTCGCGAGAAAGCAAGGAGGAGCTCGCGGGGTTCTCTCCGAGAAGCGCAGTCTAATTGATAAAGTAGTGCATTCCACTGATACCACCACTGTCCATGCCATCATCTACTTCACCTACGTCAAACCCATCTTCACCTACCCCACCTCCTCCACCACCGAGGGTTGGAATGGCGAATGTGATCAAGTTTCCGGTATTTAGAGGCATATGAAATGAGGAACCATATCAGTTCTGGTTCGTTGTAAAGGCTGTATGGGAAGCCCAAGGTGTTATGGATGATAACATCAAAAAGACCACTCTGGTAAGCGCGTTGTAGGATCGCGTGTTGATTTCATATATAAAGTACTCCAGCGATCACCCGAATGTGGGAATAGCGACGATCTAGGATGCATTGAACAAAGAATTTAGTCGGCCAAAATCAGAGGCGCAGTCGATCATCGGGTTCAAGGAGATCGTGATGTTACTTGGTGAAATCCCATGGGATCTGGATTAGAGATTGAAGAGTACAATCCATGAGGCTAACATGACACTGACGGATGTGCAACACTGCATGTGGTTTGTGGCATCTTTGACACCACATCTGAGGACGGTGCTATCATAGCAAAAGATCTCAACCCAAGCTAAAGCATTAGAGATAGCAATGGGGTTGCATGAAACTCCAATACAGGATCCAGGGTTGGGAGTTCAGCAAATCCACGCGCAGCTACAAAGCCTATGCTTAGAGGTGCAAAGTTTGAAACAAGATAAGGTGCCCCGATCAGAGGCACACAAAGAGGTGTGGTGCTAAAATGTAAAGGCCGGGGCCATGATAAGGATCATTGTCCCATATTTGCGAAGTATCTAGCAGGAGGGGGACCAATACTATTGCGACCACAGGCACAAGTGGGGCCAAACACGATGCCCACACTCTGGTGTGCCATCTGCCAGGTGGGAGGAAAGTACACCACAGACAACTGTCATCTATTGCAGAAACTTATACAACCCCCTCAGCAGCTATTTTGCAATTTTTGTAGATCGATGGGCCATGACAAACGAAATTGTTGAAGTTATGAGTTGCTAATGGATCAAACACCTGCTTACAGGATGCAGACTGAGGCGTGAGGTCAGGATCCAGCTGCAGCAATAGCTGTTGAGGGATTTTATCCCCTAGGGCTTTTGGGTGGAACCCTAGCAGACTGAAAGTTGTCTAAACAAATAAACATGCATACACACAGCCATTATGCTAGCAAAAGCTAATTCTAAAGTAAGAAGGACGTACCTCAGGTCCTACGTTTGAGTAGTTCCTCAAGGGTCCAAACCCTTCTTCACGTCCCTTTCGCTCCTTTTCCCTGCAAAACCAACAATTCCAAAGAATGCAGCAGTATATGGACAAAGATTTATACAAAAATCATCTTTATGTTATACAAGAAAGGAGTTAGTTATGAACTTTTAGACATCCATTCATACATGAAATTCAAACATGAACATCATTAACATAAAGAAGAAGCATATCGAGAATCAAGACGTGTTTCTTTATTAGACAAATAGAAAGTACAAAAAGAGTAATATCACCTGAGCAACCTATGTAGGCTCCAAGCTCAGCCTCCTTCTGGATCTGTCCCGCCTCAAGCCTCTAGCATATCTCCTTCCAATACTCACTCCATGATGCCATAACTAAGGGATGAACATCAAATCACAAGGAAACAAGGGTTTCCTGTACAAATGGGGGAAGTGTAGAAGGCACGAGGGTCTTCAGACCTGATCAGGGGGAAAATCTGAGTATAGTAACCTTTCTCTTTCTTCTCTCCTCCCTTAGGCCTTCCCTTTAGTGTCTTTTTATACCAATTCCAAAGTATTTTTTTAGTTAGGAATTGGTTGGGGACAGTTGAGGCCACGGGCACTAACAGGTGATTAGCAGGTAAAATCCGCGATCTCTGCCCTAAAATAAGGAGTTTTATATTTTTTTAAGTGTTTTAATACATATACGCGGATTGGGTATATATGAACCCGCGTATACACGTGTTTAACTCAGGGCAATGTCGCGTACAGGGAATAAAACACTGTTTTTTAGATTTTGGACCAGGTTTGGAAGGAAGGGTTGCCCTAGGCCATGAGTGCAGCATCACAAACCATAATAGTGAGATTTGGAGCTATAACAATAGCTAAAGAGTTGATGTCATAATAAGTACTTCGAGGGAGCTCAATGTACCACTTAGCTGCAACGCTTGTGAGAGTTCATTGGAAAAGACGAAGACAAATAGAATCATCAATGTAGGAATTCGAAGAGCACTAGAGGTGATATGTCATCGCATGGGCTTGAGGATATTCTTTCGCTTTCCCATCGAACTTCATAGAATCACTCGGGATCTTGGATGGAATTGGAGGCCAGTAGGGTGAATGAAGAATTGGATCATTCATGAGTCGAGACACATCTGGAAACTCTAGTGTAGCCAAGAACGATAATTCAGTATTGAAAGGCATTGGAGGTTGATAAGTGGGTCCAACTGGAGGATCCCATCCCTGTTGGTAAGGATTTTGTCCCCATATTGGAGGGTTTTTGCCATATGGCATTTGATTTTTCCCCCATGGTAGGTTACCTTGCCCATAGGGAGGATTATGACCTTGAAAGCCTTGAAAGTGACCAGCCATAGGTTGTTGATAAGCAACATACGGGTTAAAAGGATGTTGAGATTATTGACCTTGGACGTATGGGTTTTGCACCTGTTGTCCATCGACATATGAGTTTTGAACTTGTTGGCCCTGGACATAAATATTTTGGACTTGCTGTCCTTGGATAAAAGGATTTTGAACTTGTTGCCCTTGGACATGAGGATTTTTGGCCTGCTGTTGCAGGTCAAGACCTTGTCCCTGCAAAGGTTGACCCTGTTGATATGTATATAAGGATTGCTGCTACGAGGGCTGACTTTGCAGCTGCAAAATTTGTCCTTGCAGCTGTAGAGGTTGGCCTTGTGAAGACATAGGTTGGGAGGTTTGCTGAAAATACTACATTTGTGAGTCCATGGTTTGCTACAACTGTTGTGAGGGTTTCCCCTGCAGCTATTCCAGTGGTCCCTACTGTTGCATCATCGGCCCATGCTACTGCATCGATTTCCCTTATTGCTGTAGAGGTTTTCCTTGCTACTATAAGGGTACTTGGACAGTTCCCAGATTTAAACCTTGAAAATTTATGAACTGTATCTAGCCATAACCACCGAGAATGGTGGTCAAACTAGTCTAAACGTACTGTCCACACTGAAGGACGTAAGGGGGATTTACCATTCCTTGGGAACCATATGGAACATAAGGAGTTTGGTACTGAACCTGAGTCTCATAAGGTTGCTGATACTAGAAATTGATTGACCCAAATGGACAAACGGGATTTTAGACCTGTTGGTACTTGATATTGCTTGATCCAGCAGGACGAGCAGGGTTTTGAATAGCACCAAAAGAAGGTTGGTTCACCCCAACCATGTGAGCCAGTGAGCTACTCACATTAGTTGTGCCTGACACCATAGAGACATTCAAATTCTGCCCCCTAGGTGGTGGCACAACCTGTGCACTTACTGGAGGGACCGAAGGACTGATAGAAGTAGGAATTGAGACTGTTGGATGCACCGGATGGGTGACTTGGACTAACGAGACAAGAGGGTTCATGATGGTGGGTTGCACCGGGACTGAAGTAACTACAGAAATCACCATCTATTGGGGGTCGGATTCTGAATGAACGGACCTGTGGTAGGTATAGCACCAGACGCCCAATTAGGATTATGATAAAGTGAAGAGGCACTAGGTGTACCTAATACCAACTATGCTAAATTCACATAATTAGGAGGTAAGTCCCTATTAAAACTAATGGGAATGCTTCTTGTGTAGGGGAAACCTTCAGAAGGAAACGGATCTTCTTCCTCTTCGATAGTTTGTGGAGTGGAAACCTTTGAGTGACCCGGAGAGGAGACTGGAAATTCACCTTCGGGTTCCATGGGTGGAAAAAGCGATGACGAATGAATGAAGATGTTTGAAGGGATAATTCCAAAGGAATACGTGTCTGATCATACAGACTGTACGGATGCTACGGTGATATCACAATAGGGTCAAACAAAGTATTTGGAGGATAAACAACCAGTCCAAGTTGACCATCAGTAGTCGGCTGACTCTCAGGAGTCTCGATAGGGTTATCCAGAGATTCTAGGGCAATATCAGAAAGTGATGTAGTATCTGAGGGAGGTGGAGGATGAGATGACAAGGGTTGAACGCTCAAAATAATTCCAAGTTCAACACCTTGGTCCTCAAGTGACTATGATAATCCAGGAACTAGCTCCTCAGACAATCTTTCAGATGGAGGAGAGGAAGAGGAACCAGGTGAACCAGATGGTTCAGCCACGATGGCTTTGTCTCAAATAACAAGAAAAAAGAGATAAATTCCAAGGCTTTCAATGTACTTTAAAATGAATACTCACGATTTGGTCTATAAAAGACTAACATGGGTGTTATGAGATCATGGGCAACAATATTTTAAGACGCATAAACAAAATGGTGCTCTTTCATGTTTGAAGAGTCAAGAAAGAAGCAAAGGTGACTCTATCGCTTTCGATTTGAAGCGAGATCGAAAGGACAAGTGCTTGGATGATATTTTAATCTTAAAGAGTCAAAATGATCAAATGACTACTCAAGATGATATAGGTAAAAGGATTACGAGGTAACCGTGAACTGCAGAATACCTCCCTGTGAACTGAGAAGTATGAGCATGCGATCTCCTTGAATGTTGTGTTTGGTGTATCATGTTTACAAGACAGAAAACTCGGCTTCATATGGATAAAGGATTGCAGCCTAGTGGGGTCTCCCTTTATATACTTGATGGTATGGGGAGCACAAGTTTGTACTGCTAGGTTTAAACACACCGGAACACATCTCTAGCCTAGACCTTCTAGATGTTATCGTTAGGTTTCAAATCTGCCTTAGGTTAATTGAGTTCATTTTAAAGTTTATCTTGAATTATGTCTTGAGTTTCAAGCCTTAGCGATGTGACTCAAAAAATCCTATATGCAGCTAAATGAGACAAGACTCTTTCAATTCGATGAATTGTTTACACTAAAGAGGGTAGAAAACACAATCAAATGCAAAAAACCAAGCAACTGAAAGAAAAAATATTCTTTCACTACTTTACTTTTTGAAAACAAAATAATGAAAAAACCTCTTCCCAATTCCTATTTTCCTAACAAGTGCACTTCAAGCAGTCCTTTCAAAGGTAAAGAGAATTTTTTTTTTTCAAATGAAAATGCAACTCTAGTGTTCAATGATGCTAAATAACGTAACATATTGATGCAAAAAACTAGAATTGTGGACTTTTCATGAAATGACAAAAAGGATTTTTTTTGTAAAACACTTCAATGAAAAAGTTTTTGAGACAATCAATCTTGAAATAGATGAAAAGACACAAATAAGAACTTCTTCCAAATTAATGACGTAATGAATCTACCAAAAACAAGACAATCAATGTGACCTATGCTGAACAAGAGATTTTTAAACAATCAAACGAAACTTTTCAAACTTGAATGAGGGAGATCAAAACAATAAGAGGACTACAAACGAAATTCAAGGAGTAAATTCACCAACAACTTGACTCACTGAGTTCACAATCAGCTAAATGGATGACAACCTAGATGTCCTAGAGCCACTAACCATCCAAAGTCTCATGAAATCAAGAAAAAGAAGGAAAACCAACAAGCACATAAATCAAGCCAAATCAAGATTTCCAGTCAGGGAGAAATAGTCTAAAACAAGCTAAGAGGTAAAAATCAAGAGAGCAAGACACACTGGTTGAGATCTGGGGTAAACCCTAATCTCCACCTACAGGCATCAATGTGACTACCTAACTGATAACAAGCACCATAAGGGGGTCGGCATGACTGTTTTTTAGAAACTCAATCCAATCGGCACGACTGTTTTAGAAAAAATCGCGCTGGCCAAGGATTCAAAGGAAAAAATAAAAATTACCTCAGGTAAAAACCAGACTTGCTACTGTAAATTCAGACTCAGAGTAGTAAACTAGGCAAAGCAGAGAACACTAGAGGGACATGGTGATATTAGAAAGGTTCACACAAAACCATGCAACTAAAATCAATCAGATAGAAGGATTGGCTCCCTAGCAGAGTCACCAATTTGTGATGCATGTAAATTCTAAGTGCGGACACAAACAATTCCTCTACCCCAAGAGAGAGGATCTAGTCACAAACATACAATCTATGGAAGATTTCCTTAATCTAGAATCAATTAAGAGGGTCTACCTCTTAGAACGCCATTCCGCTTGGTGATGATCCTGCTTCCTCGTTCCAACTATCTTTCGTTTCCTTCCTTCGAACTCCTGAAACAAGCAAACAACAACAAAAAACAAATGTAATAGCATACAATGTTGAATTCAGCCTACTTAATAGGTCAAGGAACATTAATCCATAAAGATGTAAAATGACACTTCATGTAGGAAATCAATCGATAGTTGCATCTATATAAATAAAAAAGAGATTACAATTGGTGCCTTGACATTGCTGGTCTCCTCTAACGTATCCAGGTTCCCACACTTCTGCCAGTACTTCATGGATAGCCCCAACAATAGAGGTTTTAAGGCCTCTTTCCCTCTAGTCTCAAATCACACCAAAGCACACTATTCTCTCTCAAACATACAGTAGAAAACTTTAGACAATAGATGTCTTGCTGATTATTCTAACTCCAAACCAAAAACTAGCTTTTTCTTGGGAAAAAGAGAGGTTTATATAGCTTGGATGGATGAGATATTGTTCCTCTTCTCATGGGAGAAGGCATTATCTCTTGGATTAGTTCCATCCTAATAGGGGAAAGGAGCCCAAACTGACCTCCTCAACTCCATCCGACCTAAACATTTACCTAACTTCTGTTACGAAGCTTCTAGAGCTGGAAGCTTCAGCTCCATATTTAAAAAAAATTCCAAAAGAGGATCGACATGATTGAGAAAGGGCTCAGTCGATCCGATCGACACTGGTGACAATTTTAATCCCTGCATATCGGCGTAAGAAGGACAAGGGTCATTAGCGTTGATCTTGTAAACTGGGGTAAACAGAAGAGTTTTGGGAAATGATGTAAAAGGGAATTGTTCTACTCATGAAGAGGGACATAATGGGAGTTTCTTCATGAGAGGAAAGCATATGGGGTTCACTATAGAGGTCCTCCAGGATCGTGGACGGGGAGTATAGGGATAGTGAAAAAATACTGTGTAACAGTTATGACATTTAGGTATGAGTCGACTTATTGTGTTGCATTGTGTGTTGCTAATCTATATCGATCATACATATGCCATTATGAATGATAAATTATTATGTGTTTATAATGAGAACATGTTAGTTAGTTAGTGTTATGGATATCATGATCTTATTTGTGTTTGAGTTGACATGTTGTAAAGTTATATCTTTCTAAACTAACTTGATGGTACAAAAAAGATAGCTTCCCCTGAGGTACACTAAGGTATGAGTTTTCTTATGTAGTATACTTTGTGCTCCATTCTTGATTGTGTCGTCTATTTGGTGTTGAGCGTTTGGTGTCTATCATGTCATCTAGTTGATTTATTTAACACGGTATGATTGCAAGTTGGTTGAAAGTTTGATGAGTTGCATAATACAAGTATGTGTTCCAATGATCTTATTTTAAGATGATTGTACTAACACTATGTGTTGAGACACTTGATATATACTTGAGTATAGTAGGTGACAGTTGTAGAATTATGTCTAATGACTATGAGTTGACTATGGATTATGACATGATTGTTTGTAAAGGTTGATTTAAAATTGATAGATATGATTGTCTTGATATTTGGAACGTGTGATTAACATGTGTAAACAGTTGCAGGAAACATGCATGGTATTAGCGTGATAGGATATCAATTGATGTGTTTACATAACTAACAGTTGGGTGATGTGACAACGCATAGTAAGCCTCGATTGCAACAAGGTAAAGAGGTAAAAGGAAGGAATTGGGCAAGAATTCCTTTGGCTATGTTTGGAAACCGTAATTCCACGTGAATCAGTGCTTTGTGTACAAGAAGTCTTCTTAACCTTGATTTTGTCTGACATTATGTGGATATGTGTTAGATTCATGAACATGTATTTGACATGTATATTAGCTAGTTTCTAATTACAGGTAGATCTGTTAAGGAATTGGAGTCCCTTGAGAGATGGTGTGGACGTGTTCAGTTGTAATCAACGTGTTTGGCACAACAAGATAAGATAACTGGTGTATCTATATGTTTATTTACGCGCTAATAGTTATGTGTTTATGGAAGTATGATGTAGGAGATTACATGAAAAGGAGACTGCCATGAAATCTTGAAGAAGGCTCGGTTTTAGCTTTCCTTGGAAGCACTATGAACCATTGGGATTGAGTGATGATGTTTTTTCAGTCTTGTGTTTTTTGTATTTCGTAAATTGTCGTGCTTGATTGGCATCTTTGTTTATGTCTAGTGTATGGCCATACCACTTTGTTTGCAGAGTCGTGTTGTTTTCATGGTTTTCTTCTTGTTTGCTTCTTGTGCTTGCATTTTAATTTTTGAGTATTGGGAATTGTTTGGGAAAGAGAAAAGTTGATGGAGCTCGGGAGAGTTGTGTGGTACTCAAAAGGTAATTTAAGATTCAGATGAAGCTCTGTGCATGAGTAAGTGTGGCGGAGGGTAAGCTATGACAATTAGTTGGACTAGTTGGGTCCATTGGTGTACATGGACCTGAGATGTCGGATGGCTTGACTAAGTTTGGAACGATGGTTCTCAATGTTGTGCATGAATAAAGGAAGTCCTCTTAACCTTGACCTTGATATCTAGTATTTATGTTGTGATCATTATTTCTTTACGCTAATGATTATATGCATATATGTATGTATGTACATTTTTATCTGAGAGGGTCATCCTGGATCATGATTTTTTTATGCTAATGTTTATGTATATGTATGTATGTGTCTATTTATCTATGTCACTGTTCGATAGGGTCATCAGGAATCATTCTTGTGGAGGAATGATTCTTTACACAAGTAAATGACATGAAGAGGTTGTTGATGTTACGAGGAATCAATTGGGAAGAGTAGTCATGACAAATATATGAGGTTAGTATCATGTGGTTATGCATTGATATTATGTGATTATATTATGTCTATTTTATGGACAAGTTATACCAAGGGATACACCAACAAAATGAAAGTAGTGTGGTATGTGGCATGCTAGGACAAGCATAGATAAGATGTTAGAAGCGAGGTTGCTTGGTAGAGGTAGTGTGGTTTCAGATGTGTGGTATTACTATTGTGCATATGTCATACATGTTGTACATGTTGCATCTGTGATGATTGTGCATATGTAGTATGTGTACATGCTGTTTATGCAATATTATGTACACGGTGTTAGTAAAAATTGTGTTGTATGAATGTTCCATATTCAGTGTTGGGTATAGATGGTGTTACGTACATGTTGGATATACGATGTTATGTACATATTGTACTGTGTGCATGATGTATATACGGTGTTGTATGCATATGGTTCTCTTCACATGTTGGATATGCGGTTCTATGAACAGATGATGTTATGTACATGTTGGATAAGAAGTGCAATGTACATGTGGTGTTGTGTGCATGTTGTACATGTGGTTCATGTACATATGGTGTGGTGTGCATGTTTGTACAAGTGGTGTTGTGTGCATATGATGTTGTGTACATGTCGTGCATGTGGTGTTGTGTACATGTGGTGTCACGTACATGTCGTGCATGTGGTGTTGTGTACATGTGGTGTCACGTACATGTCGTGCATGTGGTACTATGTACATGTGGTATTGTGTACATGTTGTACAAGTGGTGTAGTGTACATGTGGCTTTGAGTACACGTTGTGTAGGTGGCGCCATGTACATGTGATGTTGTGCACACGTTGTGAAAGTAGTGCGGTATACAGATGGTAATGTGTACATGTTGTACATATGGTACTAGTGCACGTGTGGTATTCTATGCATGTCACACCTGTTGTGTTGAGGGCATGTGGTACTAGGTATGTGCATTGTGTAGGTGCATGTATTATGTGGTGTTGTACATCGAGTATAGATGTATTGTGTTTTGTTGTATGCTAGGTGTAGGTGTATGTATTAAGTTATGCACTAGATGTAGGCATATGTATTGTATTGTATACACTGGGTGTAAGTGTATGTGTTATATGGCAGGTATAGGTGCTTAAATTTCATGGAGTTGTATGTCATATGTGGTTGTATGTGTGTGATGTACACTATGTATATGTGCATTTGGTTGAGGAGAAGGCACTGAATGTTTGTCAGGTGTGGCTACTGATCCAATGTGCACACAAAATAAGAACAAAGGCATAAGTAAGGATTGATTAAAGGATAAGTATCAGTGTATTATTTCAGATTTATTATGCACGTGATTTATGATTCTATTATGTGATGATTACTTGAGCTAACCTGATGAGATATTTTATACATGTTGATTTGGTCAAATATGCTAGTTTGAATTGTTGTGACAGGAAGCGAACAGGATTGCAAATTTACCTTATTGACAAGCTACCAATGAGGTATGATGTGAATTTATTTCAATCTATTTTAAATCTAATGGAAGTTATGTTCTTGGAATAGGAATCCATGAATGTGCTTGGTTGAGGGGCTGGAATTGACTGCAAGAATTAACAGTTCCAGCAAAAGGAATTGGAACATGCAGCAGTATGTCAATAGAGTACTTGAGGAGTAGGGCAATTGTGGGACACTGGTACCCAATAGTATCCATTGATTTCTATGAGCATGTTATGACTGGTATGATGGTTTTGAGGCAGGGATATGATTTGGTTTTTGTATCTTTTGATGCGAGGAAGTTGTTGGGCTACTAATTTGTCATTATTATTATCACTTCTTAACATCCATTTCATTCATTTATACTATTCTTTTATCACATTATTGATCATAATTTATTATATAATTCCATTCATAATTATTTATGCTCTTGTGGATAAGTAATATTTGTTCCCCTTTATTTTTAATAAATTCATGATTATTATGCATGGTTTTACCAATTATGGTTTATTGATGAATTTTTTATAACATCACTTATGCTTTAGTCTCCAAGATATTTTCTAGATTGCATATTTGATCCTCACCTCATAATCAAATATTCCAACTCATAAATTTGTTGGAATAGAAAGTGACAATTTTGTGTTGGACGTTTATGGAAAATGAAGAATAATATTGAAAATCTGAGACATGGGTTTTGTGCAAAATGGACCAAATTAGTTTCCGAATTCGTATCTTTCTAGAATTTGGTCTGGATTGGGATAAAATCAAGGTTCTTCAAAGGACATATTTGCAGATTTTCTGTTGTGGCCATTTTCCAAATTGCCCAATTGCAATAACTCAAGCTGAATCATGATGGGAAGATCTCTCAGATATCATCTTTCTTGTTGAGACTTTGTAATCAATCTAAATTTTATGGGAAATCATTTTGTAATATGTTTGTTGTAAATTTCTCTTTGTTGTTCGTATATTTAAAAGACATAAATCAGAAGGAAAAGGGAGATAACACATATAGGGAGCATATCATATATTGAAGGTTTCCTTTGAGAATGTAATAGAAAAATTTAGTGTTTTCCTTTTGATTAATGCAATCTTGATCTTTTGAGTATTATCTATCCTTCGATCTTTTTTCCACAGCCCTGATCGAAGAGTTGGGCCCACTCTTTTGATTAGGTGTTGTTGGATTAGTGGTGTGTGTAGATTCATTTCTGTTGTGATTATTTCCTTACCATTGTAATAGTTCTTTGAGTTTGTGTGCTGTGAATCCTAATTTGTTGTTACTGTTATTGCTTGTGGTTACACATTGTTATATTTTTGATTTATTGCTCAATATTGGGTAGGGAAAATATGGCCTGCATAGACTTTGTATGGTAGCCTTGAAATAACAAGACGAGCCCCAGATTGAAAATTAATGTGGGGAAGGGTGAATTTTATAATTCATATATGAATACCAACATTTTGGCGTCATTCCTAGGGATCCTATCAAAGGCACGAAATTACGACCAATATTGACCATAGGACTAATCTCGAGTCCTAGGGAAGGAAGTTTACACCTTGCTCCAGGTCCTGAGTATTAGATCATTTGGTTGTTTCGTTTCTTGTTTTTCTTGATTTTTATGATTACTCTTTCATCCCCGGGAAGAAAGTTTTTATCACCCTTCTCTAGGTCTGGAGATTCAGATTTCTTTTTTTTCTTTCATATGTATTTCTCTCTCATCCTAGGAAGGGAATTTTTAATTTCGCCCTGTTTCAGGTCCTGAGCTTGATTTTTGTGATTTATTTATTTTCTTTCTCTCACTTTCTTTAAGGGCCACTCTCTCGTCCTGGGGAGGGAAGTTCTTATCCTGCTCCAAGTCTTGAGACTTTAATTTTCTTGAATGTTTCCCTTTTATTTCATGATTGTATGAAAAAAAAGGGAGGGCAGAGGAAGATCCCCAGAACTCACGGGTTGAGGTCAAGGAAGAAAGCATCAACACTATCTAGAACCCAGTCGAAGAAATTCATGATATGAAAACCATGGGAAATCAAGACTATATTGAAGATTGGTTTCACTCTATCGTTTGCTTGCAACATCACTCCTTCCTTCAAAAATTATTGGCACCATCCTTAACGAGGAAGTTGGTCTCTCATACCCTAGTATTTATTGATATGCATTTATCAAATTTGGGTATATACACACTTGAGGCCTTATTTCAAAAATGATTCCGTTGTAAGTTACTCTTATGCATATACATATATATATATATAAACATAATATATATATATATATATAATATATATTATATATATATATATATATATATATATATATATATATAATATATATATATTATAATATATATATATATATAATATATTATATATATATATATATATATATATAAGGTAGGGTAGGTTAGTGTAGAAAATAGAATAAATAAGTCCATAAATAAATAAATTTCTTTATATGTAGAAAGAGTTGTGTTTGATGCAATATGCTAAGTAAATCAATATTGATGGTAGATATTTGAATTTATTGTGTACATAGACATATTATATTGAAAATCTTATTTCTACAAACACTCATCATCATTTCGGGAAAAAATTGTGTGTTTATCATATCTTATGGCTTATGGGCCTAATAAAATCATTGATAACACAGTCGAGACAGTCATGTTTTGAGGGACCAAATTGGCATATTTTCAAAAACTGTTTCTATCCGAAGTATCCCCTTATTTCTACTTTCAATCCAATTTGAACCACTCCAATTAGATTTGAAATGAAAATGTTATGACCAAAACATTGATAGGATGTCCAATAGGAAGCTCAGGAACATAGTTGGGACAATTAGTGTTTGGAGACCTAAATGACTAGATTTTGGAAATTTGTTTCTATTGTATATTACTCTACTAATATAATTTACACGCAATTTAAATCACTAAATTTTTATATCATATGAGAAATTTATGACCAAAATACTAACTGTCTATCGTAAATGAACATCCTTACAACTTTGTTTTTCCAGTCGTACCTTAGCACATTTGACTCATCAATTCTTCATGTCTTGACAACATGTTTATATTGGAGATATTTACATGAATATACTAAATATCCTATTTTAATAAGTTTAATCCAATATCAAACGAAAACGTTATGATTAAAATATGAATTGTTGGTCTAAGTTGAGAAATCGAAAATGGCTCTATTATGCAAGTTGTTCTAAGTAAATTTGACGTATCATATCATGGAATTTTTAAAACATGTTTCTATTGGTGATATATATTTGAATTAAATTTCATTTGGATTTGGAATCATTCAAATTGGACAAAAAAAAAGGATTTATGGTTAAACACTGCTGGTCAATATGGTCGACCACTGCTTCCAGCAAGTAACAAATAAATTTTCCTTTCTCCATATTTCCGTGGAATTTTTTTACTTAGTAATTATTTGTTATTTTTTTTCATATTTATTGGATTGAGAGAGCCTTCACACCTCTCTTCTTCCATGATTTTATGTTTTATTTCAGGTAGATGCTTGTGTTTTTTTGTAGGTCCAAGGAGAATAAAGGATGTTAATTTATGAAAAAGTGATTCTTGAAGACAATGTTAATTAAATAAAGGCATTTCGTCTAAGCATCCATTAATAAATCTGATATCGTATGATTTTGAGTCTTTCTAGGTGCCATGAACTAAAAAAAATTAGATCATAAGAGTTTGTTGCAAATTGTTCCCCCTATTGTTCACCAACATAGAGAAAACAACATGAAGACTTTTCATCACTTAATGGACTTATAATAGGAGAAATGGGGAATTGATTTCCGTTTGAAGATCCAAGTCATTTCCGCCAAATCATTTTCTTTTTCTTTTCCAAAAGACAATTTTTCATTCACCATTGAAATAGATTGATGATTCCCTTAGAAAAAAACATTGTTGCAACCAAAATCACAATCGTTGTAACTTAAGTTATTTATTTATTTATTGTTTTTCAATAAAGTGTTGTATCTTTACTGATTTCTCTTATGTTTTTATGTTTTACGTATTGTTTACCTCAAAGTCACATTTTTTTTTCTCAAAATAAAAGAAGGAAGCTGTTAAGTTTCATGATGTTGCTCCATATCTATCCATTTGTTCCCGAGTCTTATCAGTATATGGTTTTCCTAGATCTAATATCAAAAGACTATTATGGCGTTGTTACTCCGTCGGTGTTATTACTCCATCAGTGTTGTTACTCCACCAATGTTGTTACTCAATTGGTGTTGTTACTCTATCGGTGTTGTTACTCCGTCGGTGTTGTTACTCCGCCGGTGTTGTTACTCCGCTAGTGTTGTTACTCTGTTGGTGTTATTACTCCATCGGTATTGTTACTCCACCAGTGTTTTTACTTTGCCATGTTGTTAATATGCCAATGCTATTACTCTATCAATGTTACTTCGCTGGCACTATTACTCCGTTAGTGTTGTTACTTCGTCGATGTTGTTACTCCACCAATGTTGTTACTCCATCTATGTCGATACTCCACCAAGGTAAGTCACCTGGTATTTCCATAACCAACTCTATGGATTTGATTGGTATTTCACTTATGACATCATCATACCTTGCACACTTATCAAGGCACAATGGAACTTGAATCATGTAAGATGACATTAACTTGGTGAATGGGAAATACTTTTAATTGTCTAGGTCCCCTTTGACATAATGATTGGGTAGTCAATTTATCTTTGTTTATCTATAAACATAATCTTATTTTTAAGGAATAATTATGCAAAGATGATTTCATCATCCCAACTTTCAACTTTCCTAATTTTTCAAGTCCCTGATCTTGTAAAATTTATGATAATGACCACAAAATTGTATTTAAATGTTTCCATCACTATCTAATGAACTATTCCTCAACCCCAATCTTAGTAAAGAAAAATATATTTATCAACAACCATTTGAAGGTTATTATTTATTAAGAAGCAAAACTACCCAAGTTGAAAATAATTACTACAAAACTTTTTATGCCATCTCTAGCTCTTAAGGAGCTCGACTTCCACCCCATTTGTTATGTAATATTTTATTGATTAACAATAACCATAACTGAATTTTAAACACAAATAATCAACTAGAGGATAGGGGATCTCATCACGAGCCAAACTACCATGATCATAGGTTCTAATAGAGTGACATTACCACTACTGGCCACCAAGCTAGAGTAATGGCCTTCGGTCATAAAACTGAAGGACAAGAGGTCTCATCACACGCTGACTTGTTCACTTTTTTTAGCTCTTGCGAATAGCATTGTTATTAACTGGTTACCAAGCCAGAAAAATGATATTCAATAAACATCTAAGTAAATTAAAATGATTTTGTAACTATGTACTTATTTCTAATAGATGGGAAATTGGCATCTCAATGGGTTAAAATGGCAGCCCTGTTGAGGCTATGGATGCCTGCTAGCAACAGTGGCCATGCCTATGGTATAGAAGTTAATTCAATACTATGATCTACTTGGTTACCTTGTTTTCTCAAAACTAATTTCTAATAATGGCCACTGTTGCATATATAAGGTTTTCTTGAACTCATGGTTCATGGGGTAATATTTAATCAGTTCTTAGATGATGGTGGTTATGGTTTATATCTATTCTTGAGTTATAAATATTTATTTTACATGTTAGGGTGAAAATTTTAGGATATTTGATATTTGACATTTTTTATCATCTAATCTATCGTTCCTTTATTCTATAAGTTTCATATCTTTAACCAAAGATAGTTGCTTTACCCAATCAATCTCCATTTATTCATAGCTTAACAAACACTACTATTATTTTGGGGTAGAATAAAGAGGCCTAATTTTGATTTTGAATCCTAGGTAATTGGAATTATTGATTAAGGATACTCATGAGATGTGTCATAGAAACCTTGATGACAAGGAAACTAATGAGTTTGGGGGAAGGAAATCCTGCTACACTTTAAGATTTCTTTACTTTAGCTTGCATGACTTCCACCTTTCACCTCACTTTCAGCATCAACTCAGCCTACATTAGCTTCAACAAATGCCAATCCATACATTCCATTCCACATTTTTACGAAGGTAATACTTGAGTTAAAATAGTATAAGTTTTTTATTTATTAAAAGTTTAGAAGAATGTCATAAAAAAACTACTGAGCATTATTCACTCATATTTTTCAACCATTATTTCCCCTTTTGTACCATTTCCCATTTTTGAGAAACAGAAAAGCTTTCAGCTTGGAGGAGTGTTACGTTCATTAATTTATTCATCATAACCATGCCATTAATATTCTTTATCATTCATCAATATCGTTATTCATTCTCAAAACCTCCCTTATTTCATGTTGTTATACACCAAGCAAAGATTTCAACAATGTTTGTAGCAACCACCTCAATTTGTTTTCTAGTGTAGCATGCTAATTCTCCAGCTTGGGGGAAGATTTTCTATGCATGATGGATGTTTTCTCATTTCCTCCTAATTTAAGGCATGCAATTTCATTTTCTTTTATAGTGCATGAATTGATTTGTGTATATCTTTAAAACTATCAATTGGAATCTTGTGATTTTTTGACAGAAAAGAGGTATCATTAACCAAGAAATTTTTAAGCTAAACCAATTGGTAGATTCCAAAAATCGTGCACTGTTACCTACAACCATTTTGCTAATATATTAAAATTCGTTCATTGGATTTATTTGATTTTTGGTGTGGAGAAGTATTGAGGTAATAGGAACAAACCCGTCAAATTTCAAGCAAAAATGATTTACAATTTTTGAGAAATCAAACATCATTACCCTACAACAATTTTGTTTATATCTCAAGATCTGTGCATTAGATAGAATTAATTTTCTGATTGGAGAAGCATTGATATAGTAGAAATTTGTTTTCAAAATTTTAGCAAAATCCGGTTTGAAATTTTTGAGAAAAAGGTTAATAAAGTTTGTTTATACTTGTATCATACTTTGTTGCAACTTCATATTATTAAAAGTAAATAGTTACAATTTCACCAACAATGATAGAATTGAACAAATATTGTTTTCAAGAAGCATTTGGGGAAGATACTTTTTGTCCATCAATATCATGAACTGGGGTGAGCATTTTGATTATTGGATTACAGCTTGGTTAATACATAGGTATTCGGTTGCATGAGGGCATGCATCATGTTCATTTTGTGGGAGATATTGGGCTACTAATTTGTCATTATTATTATCACTTCTTAACATCCATTTCATCCATTTATACTATTATTTTATTGCATTATTTATCATAATCTATTATATAATCCCATTTATAATTATTTATGTTCTTGTGGATAAGTAATATTTGTTCGCCTTTATTTTTAATAAATTGATGATTATTATGCATGATTTTTCCAATGATGGTTTATTGATGAATTTTTTATAACATCACTCATAATTTTAGCCTCCAAGATCTCTTCTAGATTGCAAATTTGATATTCAGCTCATAATCAAATATTCCAACTCAGAAATTCCTTGGAATAAAAAGTGACAGTTTTGTGTTGGACGTTTTTGGAAAATGAAGAAGAATATTGAAAATCTGAGACACAATCTTTGTGAAGAACGAACCAAATTAGTTTCCCAATTAGCAGTTTTCCACAATTTGGGAGAAAAGCAAGTTTCTTCGAAAGACATATTTGCATATTTTTTGTTGTGGCCGTTTTCCAAATTGCCCAATTGCAATAACCAGATTCGACTTGTTCCAGCTAAAATCGTGACGGAAAGATCTCTCAGATCTCATCTTGCTTGTTGAGATTTTGTTATCAATCTAAATTGTATGGGAAATCATTTTGTAATCAATTTTTTGTAAATTTATCTTTGTTGTTGTTAGAAAATTATATATTACGGAGCAATGGAACACATAAAATATTGTAGAAATATAAACACAGAAAACGCATGAAACAAGAGAGACACAGATATACATGGTTCACCCAGTTTGGGCTAC
>APFE031630341.1:8559-37160 GCA_000404065.3 Pinus taeda | reverse complement strand
GGGGGGACAAGTCCCCCCCCGCATCCCCCCGCGTGGAGGGGTGTAAAAACTTCCTGGGGTATACATACGGCTGAAACAAAGACCTTTGAACAATCATGCTCCACACACAACAGTTGTTTGTATATTTAAAAGACATAAATCTGAGAGAAAAGGGAGATAACGCATATAGGAAGCATATCAGATATTGAAAGTTTCCTTTGAGAATGTAATATAAAACTTCAATGTTTTCCTTTTGATTAATGCAATATTTATCTTTTGAGTATTATCTAGCCTTCGATCTTTTTTCCACAACCCTGATCGGAGAGTTGGGCCCACTCTTCTGATCAGGTGTTGTTGGATTAGTGGTGTGTGTAGATTTATTTCTGATGTGATTATTTCCTTATCATTGTAATGGTTCATTGAGTTTGTGTAGCTATGAATCCTAATTTGTTGTTACTCTGATTGTCGTTACTGCTATTTCTTGTTGTTACACATTGTTATATTGTTGATTGAATGCTCAATGTGGGTAGGGAAACTGTGGCCTACATATACTTTGCAAGGTAGCCTTGAAATAACAAGGCGAGCCCCATACTGACAATTAATGTGGGGAAGGATGCATTCTATAATTCATATCTGAACACCAATAGAAGCCTTGCCAAGGGATGGGCTGCCTGTGATGGGGTGTTAGTGGAACTTAGAAGGTGAGCGACTGCACGAAAGGGTTTGACTGGATTATCTGAGGGACTGTGCAATAAAGAAGGGAAGGCGAGGGATACATTTTGTTTTGGTCATTATCATTGTTAGATGGAATCAAATGCACATTGGGAGGCACCCTAGAACAATGAGCCAGTAACTATTCACTAAGAGGACAAGTGGCATCGGGTTATAGCGTTGGACATTAGATGCAGTTTGGTTGTGGCAATGGATTTGGGACTTCCTGGGAAGGATGTGAATCATGGTATTACTTGAGGGTGGAAATGTGAGCCTATGGATTCCCTTGTTTTGGATGCAGGGAACATATATTTTATAAGATGGTTGAGAAAATATGTGTGTATGCGTATATTATTGTAAAAATTGTATGAGCTGGATTTATAAAGCTCTATAAACAATATGGTTATTTTCTTGTTTTAGCAAATGTAATGAGCTATGTTATAAAGCTATAGTAAATGGTATGATTTTCATGTTTCGGCAGTGGTCATTGTAAATACAGCAACGAGCTCTGTTATAAAGATCCATGGGAAATATGTTTTATTCTCAGTATTTTTTTTGGTTATAGGTGTCATTAAACACCGAAGGTAGTGTTGCCCCAAGGGGGAGGGTTCTGTAACATCCCTGGTGAAAATTCCATGTAAAAATATATATAAGGCCACGGATGATAGGACACGTACTCCAAGATGAATGGTGGGGGAACATCCTAATGAGTTTTGATTCGGTTTATTATGGCTAAGGAAATTGACAAAGATAATGGCTAAAGTTTTATAAAGGAAAAATGGAGTTTCTGGCACAATTATTTATGAAACTATTGGAAATTAGGAGAAAAGGGAGGTGAAAAGTCACAGGTTGCATATGAGGAGGAAAATTAAGGAAAATAATGGAAAATGAATAAAATAGAGGCCTTACTAATAAAAATGCTTATGAGGATCAATGGGTAAGACTTGGTCAATTCATTTTTGGAGCTCTCTCATTATTCTCTCTCTCTCTCATACTGTTAGAGACTTAGAGTTTTCTTGGAGCAGTCTTGGAGGGTGTGGCATACTTGGATTCTTGGAGAAAGAAGGCAAATGAAGAGCAGTAAAGTGCAAGAAGGCATCAGGATCAACAACTACATCATATTTTCATGCATGTACCGAGTTTCATGTATGTCTCCTTCACTAGTTTTGGCATGCATGACATATGCATGTGGAGTTTTGGTTGTGATATGTCATTGACATGGAGAATGGTCATAATTGACAGTGGATTTTCTAGTCTTTCCATTTCTTGGATAGCCATGGATATTTTGGGTTTATTTCCTTGCTTTGTTTTGGTTGATTCTCATGTTTCCTTAGCTTGGGTTGAGTTATTAGTTCCTAGAAGCCTTGGTTGGACAAACACTCTGGAAGCCCTATGATGGCTTGGGTTGAGTTACTAGTCCTAGAAGCCTTGGTAGGACAAACGCTCTGGAAGCCTTGTAAAAACTTGGGTTGAGTTACTAGTCCTGAAATCCTTGGCTGGATAAACGTTCTAGAAGCCCTTGGTGGGTCGAGTTACTAGTCGTAGAAGCCCTAGTTGGACAAACACTCTAGAAGCTTCAAAAATGTTGTGGGTTGAGTTACTAGTCCTGGAAGCCTTAGACAAACAAATGCTCTGGAGCCTGATGACAATTGTGGGTTGACTTATTAGTCCTAGGAGTTGGGCTGGAAGAAATAATCTGGAAGACCTCGAAGGATTGGATAGAGACCAATATGATGATGGTTTTGTGATGTCTAACCATGAGGTGGAATCACTGTTTTACGGGTTGAGGTGGATGACCTCTGGAAGCCCTAGATGAGTTTTGATTTATGTGTTATGTGAAATCCCACATTCATGCTTGGAATACGACATGGGGGTGAATGGATGAAGAGATATTTGGCTCAGCTATTCTACGATTAGGTGGAATGTGGAAGTCCCATCCCAGGTTTGGATTTTGCATGATTAATGAAAGGTTATTTCTCCTTGTATCTCTATGAGAATTATCATGGATTATATGTGGTTTATATGGTTGTGATTTCATTGGTATTTATGTCCCTATTATGTTGGTTATGTACATGTTTTATGACAGTAGCCATGAGTGGCTCTCATCATGTTCTTACATTTTATTCAATGATCAATGTATCTATGACCTAATGGATGAAATGGTAGCTAATGTAATAAGGAGACAATGCTTCATAGCGAATCTCAGATAAGTATGAGCCCGTTATTCTTAGATATGTTATTTAAACCTATAGGTTACATATTTACTAAATGTTGGACAAAATGTTTGTCATGGCTAGTAGGGGTCTAGTCAAGGTATTGAACAAGTATTTGCTTTAGTACTATCATTTACATGTTAATTTATTGATTTGAAGAGATGGTTCCATTTTGGGCAGTGACCTGGGCTCTGGGTCTAAAAACGTGGCTCAAATCCGGAGTTGTTGGCATAGCAATGACAAATTGGGTCTCTGGTCACTGGCAGGAAAGCCTGTGACAGTGACTATAGGGTTACAATCACATGCATGCCTTGTCATGGGAGCGAATTTTGGTTTACTTCATCTAAATTCTAGATTAACTCAGGGTTTGGGCACCTGGAGTAGTGGATTAGCTCTTGGGGGTCTTGAAGCACCCGAGGGAGGTCTGTGTGTTGTGTTTTCATCAATTTTTTCCCTTAAGGTTGTCTATGATGCTGATTAATATCATAGTAGCCTCTCTTCACATGTTTACCTTGGCTGGTCGGTTGCTTGGGTAGAGGTGGGAGGAAGGTGTTACAATTTTAAAGTTACTTTTCTCAAGAGTTTTCAATCCACATGTAAGCAATATTTAAGGGTAAATAAAACTATCAGTGTAACCTAAATCAATTAACAAAAAAATAGGAATGTTCTGTAGCATACCTATGGACTCCACAACTCTGCCTTGGTGCTAAGCTTGACATGGTTTACAACGAAATGAATTCAATGTTGGGTATTTGGTCTTTCTCCTTTTGCTTTATGTCCTTGTTCTCTAATCCCAACTTGATACTTTAGAAAGTTCCTTCTATAATATGGATCTCCACATTCTCAACATTTTGTTTGACCTTGATTCTCCCTCTGTCCTTGTCCTTAGCCACCAACTCCTCTGCCTCCGCCATTAGTTCTTCCAAGTAGGGTTGACCCCTACATATTCCTGGAGGCAACCCAAAGTTGTGCTATTAATCTTGGCAACATTGCTTTGTTTTCCCTTGAATCTATATGGGAGACCCCATGTTCTACTTACCCCTCCGTTGGGGGTTCCTTCTCTGTATTTTCATCAGCCAACTTTTTATTTTTCATATTTATCATCCTATGGACTTGTTTGGCCAAACAAGTGGTTACTGCCATAGTGGGTTTCTACATGGCATCTTCTGCTTGAACCAAGGGATGAAGCACATACATGAATCTTTCAACTTGACGTTTATCATCTTCCATATCATCCACATGATTGACCAATGCATAGAATTAAGCTTCATAGTCTTCAATTGATCTATCATTTTGTCATACTATATGGAAAGCCCCTATCTATCAGTGCTTGTATTCTTCTAATAGGTACCTAGTTCTGAAGGCCTCCTTAAACATCTCCCAAGTAACTTGAAATCGGGTGACTTGCATCTTTATCTCTTCATTTACCGACCATAATAAAGCTTCTCGTTTTAGTAGACTCAGTGTTTTTGGGCCTTTTCCCTTGAAGAGTATGTCTTAAACCAAAGTGCTCTCTTGACACCAATTGCCCAATATTTTGTTACTGGAACCCCCATCTTCACCTGCGAATTTTGGTAATTTGGATTTTTAGACCTCTTTCATAATATTGAGGTTTGTTTATCTAGATTTGGCATTGAATAAAAAATTTAAGTCTTTTCTTTGTTTATGTTCAAACTCCCTTCCTTGACTTTGATAATTTCTTTGACCTTAACCTTGGTTGTTGACCCAACCCTTAAATATGTTTGTCATTTCCTTCTGGGAACGTAATATGGCTTGCTCAATTGGAGTTCCAATCTCTAGATTGGATGGAGGTGGGGTTTCCACCTCAGGGGTGACTTGGGTTTGTCTTTGACGCTTAGGAGCTATGATTCCCTTGTAGTGACCCAAGTTGAATTCCACATCACTCCAAGTGTTACATTTATACAAAAGTTCACATTCACACAAAATGACATATTGCGACTATATAATAAGATGCTCAGTAATCACTCAATAATTTTATAAGAAAAGTACATGGGGTCTTGGATAGACAGTGATTGGGTGCTCTGTTAAGGCACTCCTTAATGTGAAGTCACCGGTTCAATTCCCCACCCCGATCGAGGTGATATATTGGACATGATGAAGATGTATTCCTACCAAACTTACAAAAAAAAAAAATTATAAGAAAAATAGTTATAAAATAATTATTTCAATAATTATAAGAAAAATTATTTTATAATCATTCAATAATTAATTTTTCTATAAACCATAATAAAGAAATTACATAAACTTCAAAAGAAAACCTCATTCTTTAATTTTCACCAGATTCAAATAAATTCTTTATTAATAGTTAATTTACACTTTAAATTTCTTATCAACTCAAAATCAACTTTATAATATTAATATGGATATTCATACAATTAAGTATAAAACATACTTTTAATAATAACTGACCCTTCTCGGAATTCAATCTTTTTTTTTCAAAGAAAAAATCAATAACTTTCTATTAATAAAAATGAAAAGTTACATTGAGTAGATGCATAAAGAATTCATGAAGTGTCCCAAGGGAACCGTGTGTGTACACACACATATTAGCAAAGATACCAAAAAATAAAATTACAAATTACCAGATAAACTGGACTTTTCTTTTTTGCCTTTTTTCTTTTGGACTTTTTACCAGACGCCAAGGGATGGAGTAGTAGAAACAATTGCTAGTTCATTATATCTAGAGATGTTTGGAGCTTGATTATCTAAGTCAGAACTTTTAGATATGTGAGATCACTTTACTCCACCTATGCCTTGATTGGTGTTTTTCCTCTAATGGGATTTCAATGTTCGGAGAAGCTATTGAGCTATTTGAATTCTCTGCTTGTTTGTTATGTTCTTTCACCTTCTCTTCTCCCTCCTTTTGGGAGTATTGTTGTTTTTCATTCTCCGGTTGTTGTTGGGTTTCATCCATTTCTTCATCCTCTTCATTTGACGATGGGGGTTTTGGAAATTTCCATCCTTTTGGTTTTTGCGGTCTCTTCTTTGTTTTTTTCTTTGCCTGTTTGCATGTATTTCGCAAGTGCCCTATTTGATGGCCAACCCAACATCTAAAGGTAGTGTTTTCAAAATATAAACATTGTGTCCACTTAAAATCTTTATGTTTCAAATGAATACATTTTCGAAGGCATTTAATTAAGTCCATCTCCACACAAATTTGGGAAAAAGTGAAGATTCCTTTTTCCATTTTTTCTCAATCCATCTTTAGAAATCTTTCAAGAGAGTTTCTTATGCCTTCTAGGACCAGATGGTGCCAAAAAGTCAATGGGAGATTATGTAGCCTTACCCAAACCGACATTTTTGAAAGCACCATTGATTTTGCATCAAAACCAAGAAACCATGGGGTTACAAAGAGAACTTCCCTTCCCCAGAACCATGGGCTGTCATTTATGACATGATTGTAATATTTTTGGGCATCAAATTGAACCACAAAAAAACCTTTTAAACACAAATAAATATCACAGTCTCTAGTCCAATTGAGGTAGATCCACTCACTTAGATCTTTATATTTGGGCCAGAAGCCATTAAATCAACAAATGATAGCTTTCTCTTGTAAGGTATTGAAGAGACCACTTACTTATGGTAGTTCTATGGGAAAATCTAAAGCTTTTTCCATCTTTTCTACTATATACAGACCTGGAATTGTCAAATTTAGGATTTGTTTTTCTTGAGTGTCGGCTTTCCCTCTTAATACATCTTTGAAAGAAACCTGAACCTTGTCTAGCGGTGGTGATATGGTTTATGTGCTTGCTCCTGGGCACCTCCTTGTAATAGAAGATTCTGGATAATGGTAGAGTTCCTTTGCATACCATAGTCTTCCAAAAGGATCACTTCCTGCAACACTTTCCCATAAAAAATCAAACTTTGTAATGAAACAAAAATACTTGTGACATTTTGGGCATTTTGCTTCAGATATGACACTTGATCCATACCCCGGACCCATAACATTATCGATTTCCCATAAATATTTTTGATAAAAAACCTGAAACAAATCGTCTCTATCTATGTCTTCCCCTTTACTGCTACCTCTAGACTTTTGTCCCCTACTTAAACTCGTGCTAGTTTGCTCTGCAATTGATGATTGGGTCCAAACCCTAGGTTGTATGGGACCTTGCTTTGCTCGGTCTCTACACATTCAATCAAATTTTTCCCTTTGCTGCTAGAGATGTACTTTTGCTCTGCATGCAACTCTTGGCCACTACATGTCTATCGTGAAGATTCGTAGGTCATCCCAATGACAAAAAAGGCATTGTCTACAGTCTATCTCTCCTCCCATAAACAAATCTGCAGAGCTTTGAGCCTTTCTTCCACCGAGTTCCATTTTTTGTATACTGTAGACCTCTCATCGTTCCTTTTAAAGGTTCTTGGAGCCATCTAGTAGCACATTTCCCAGAGGTTTTAGCCATTGTCCATGTAGTAAGCGTCAACGTTGTTTTGCGTACTCCTTTCACATCTGAATTTGGATACCTTAGAATTGATGTCCGGATTGAGATCTCCATTGAAGTGAAAATGGAAAAATCCATCAAGATTGAGGCCCTGACGTTGGAAGAACCTCACGTGCCTGCACTGCCACAACATTTCGATGACATGCACAGCATCCTTCTCGGTTGCATCATTCTGCCCTTAAACTTCAAGGAGAAACGAATGGAGAGACTTGATGTTCATCTATCCATCGCTCTCCGAGTACTTGTCCAACAGATCTTTGATGTCCCTAGGCAGGCTCAAGGTGTCATATTTGAACTTTCAAGTGAAAAAGACACATACTATGTAGTTCCCCATTCGACACAAGTTCGATTCTTGAGTGCCTCAATCAGGAACATAGAGAGATATCATGTTGTAAAAAAATATCTTAGAATTCAATCTACCACACTTATAAATTTAATATATTATCCAACTTTTACAATATAAAACAATTAAAATAATCTACCAAACTTTATTCTATTTATTACAATATAAAAACAATTAACCTTAGGGATTTTTTACAATATAAAACAATTTCATCAAATGATTTATACTAGTACTGGAAACTATTAAAATTTATAAACCTTCATACACATATCTCTCCTAGAGAATGACAATTGCCTTCCAGGATCAACGCTAAAACCCACCAAACTGAGCATAACTGGACTATCCAAAAGATTACATTATGTGAGAACCCTTGAATCCAGAAAGATAATCCTTTAGATTATGGCTTCTTTCAAAAACAAAATGCCTGACCTGATTTAGTTTCCATTCTCATTAAATAAACACTTTCTTCCTTTCACTTACTTTCACTTACTTTTTCTTAACCTTTCCCTTACATTACATATGTCCTAAATAACATTTAGAATCAACATGACCCTTTTTTACCCTTAAAGAATGATGTTCAATAATATGTTGAAAATTTGGTATACATATGTAATGAAGCAAAAATGTAACAACCATTATTATTACAAGTTGCACTTACATATGTTTATCCCAAAATTAATACATGTTATTAATAATTTTGACTTAAAGCATGATATGTTTCTCGACTTAATAATTTCGACTTAATACATAATGTATTAATGGTTTTTTCAACTTTCACAACTATTATTAATAAGTTGAATTTGGGGTTATTATTATTATTGACCACTACGTAACACTTATTTAAAAAAAAATCACCCATCTACCCTCCCCAACCATTCCAGTATGCAAATATACTCATGTGGGTCTTGTGGTGTCATGCCCCTATCCTAGTGGTAGTATTTCAACCACACATAAGCAAGTGTGGCACTGGTAACCAATTTCTTTTCACCAATACTATCAAGTATGGAATATGCCTAACATTCAACACTTAGAATATTTTTCAAATTTTACTAAGCATTCATCTTTTAACATAGTAGAAATACATCCATCATCGTCATTTATAAACATATGCACAATAGATACAATCTTCTTTAATGGGAAGGACAACTCCTTGGTTAGAGTCTGCCCAAATAATGATAATAATAATTTTTTGCATGTAAATTATATGTGTACAACCTTTGTAGGGAACTCCAAGTTTCACCTTTACAATTATGTCAAAATACAATAATTCGGCCTGCACCCTTCAGCAGTGCCCAATTATCGTTAAGGGTGTCCCATGTTGTTCATGTAGCTCGCCCTCGGGCAGAGGCGCCCACCCCTACCAAGTCGGTCTGCCCTTCGCAGTTTGTCAAGCAGAGGTTCCCACCTGGGTCACCATCCACAATCTATTGCACAATCAACTTTTAGTCGCACTCATTGCAGCTCGTTGCACCTCCAACGTTCTTCTGCACCTCTAGCACCCTTCCATAATTCTTCGCAACTCTCGGCGTTCACCAGCACCGCAAGCCCGCACTACAACTTTCCAACCATCCACAGCTCACCTATTAGTGCAGGATCGCCCCACCATGCAGACGTGCCCCTGCGTACAACGATGCCCTCTTGCGGCTCATCCATTGGGCAGACGTGCCCCACCTACGACCCGCTGATCTGAAACCTAGACTTTTGCTTTTCTATCCTTTGACCAAATGCTGTGGCCCTCAGCCTGCCTGCACTTCGGCCTCTTCATTCACTTCTCCTCCTAGCTCGTTCACCCTTACTTAGAACTCGCCTTTGGATATTCAAACTTGTCTTGGTTTTCTTCTACTCAAATGCGTTTTCATATATATATGAACTCCTCAAGGATGAAGGTGGCTCAACCTTCTCAATTTGACCACTCAACTTGGCCATCACACCATAAATCAATTCGGCTCACCACTCATGTTGGTTCGCCAGGTCCATTTACCCAACTGTCCACCGTATAAGCTTGCCATCATGATTTTTTATACTTAGCCATCTTTTCGACAATTCGGTTACTGGACTCTTGAGTTGGCTCGTCGCAACTTGTGCCTTGAGCGCGTTTAACGACCACCCAACTCTTTGCACATCGACTCATCCCATCATTGCATGTCACTCAAGTGTGTTTACCTGATTGCCTGACTCGTTGCACTAGACGACTCGTTGCCTTTAACCGAAGATTCCCACACCCCACCGTCACATAGCGCATGCACTCAGCTCATGGGCGTGACATACTACCCCACTCTAAATGGTTTTCGTCCTCGACAACACCATCATCCATCATCGCAAAGTGTTGCTAGCTCCAACCTCGCAAAAATGCTCATGCTGTCTATATCTTCTCTAATGTCGCATAAACCATCAAGCTTCATGCTTCCATGAATAGGAAAGTCTCCTCAACCCATGACCATTAACCACATCTATTGCAAATCCACATGTTTCCCCACCATGGAAGGTTGGTCCCTTCAACTCAAGCTACATGCTATCACTACAAAATATATCGTGTCGATCCTCATCATGTATCATCATCATGTGAACTGTTTCCATGATACTCCAACCCAACTCAACACATCTCAACAAAAACATCGACATATCTTTCAGACATAGCTTGGTACACTGTTGATCCCCATGACTCAAACTAGTCGGGTAGCTAATCCAACTGTCGTGCTCAAACAATGAGAATTCACTTCCTCATGCTATCATTAGCTATTTCTCTCAGCATCTTGTCACAGCAACAACTTGATCAAGAATCCATCCCATCTCCATCAAAATGTAAGTAAGCCATGCCCAGGTCCATGAAGTAATCTCCATCTCATCTGCAACATTCTTTCCATGATGTTGGTGTCAATGTGTTGCATGTCAATCAGTCACATCTATCCAAACACCATCATCTTGTTGTAGCAGCTACAAACACCCTCCAAAATTTTTCCTTAGCTTCGTTTTGGAGCCTCCCTACCAACCATCCTTAGTAGCATGTCTTGCATCATCAAGCATATAGGCTTTAGTTGTTTCTTAGTGTCTTGTCAGCCTGTGCATGTCTATTTGGTAGATATACTACTAACGTAACGCCTTATTGTTATTAGTACAACCCCCTTATATTGCTGTGCCCATGTAGTCCCCATATTTTTATTATTGTGCCTCATGGAAGCCCACTATTGTTATTGTTGTGCCCTTACATTATTATTGTTATGTCGGCTCTGATTATATTATGACCCCTTACACTCCTATATATAGAAAGGAGGTCTTATCAT
The DNA here is from genome assembly GCA_000404065.3 of Pinus taeda. Classification (NCBI taxonomy): domain Eukaryota; kingdom Viridiplantae; phylum Streptophyta; class Pinopsida; order Pinales; family Pinaceae; genus Pinus; species Pinus taeda. The sequence continues at coordinate 26,167 of APFE031630341.1, read as the reverse complement.
TTGTATCGTCCAAGAATTGTTCATTTGTGTAATGTAAAGGAGGTTTCCCCCTCGAAGAGGCTTATTTCTAAGGCGTTGATCTAACTTTTCTATCTTTTTGTGAGCTGGTTTCATAACATTTGGTATCAGAGCTTTGGATTCTAGGGTTTTGCTGCTCTAAAATAGGTCAGTGTGGTATTCTCGCTACAAATTCTTTTCTGTGACGTTTCCTAATCTACAAAAAAATCCCATTTGAGAATAAATTGTGCTAAATCTCTCTCCTGGATTTCTGATCTTGTCTCGCTATATTTTTGTAGATATGATTTGAGAAAGTTAGAGATTTTGCAGACTCCCGAATTACATTCCAAATAGGTGACCGGGGGAAATCTCCATAATTTTTGTTCTAGTGATCAAATTGAAATTTCATAAGAATTTTTAGAAAGAGGACGTCCTTTAGTTTTATGTATATCAGTTTCAGGTACCAAGGTCGAAACAGTGATACGTGGCACGTCATACAAGTTTTCTCTACTGAACTAGTCTATAATCAGGTCACCATGGGATATTTGGCATAACTCTTTCTTGGATACTCAAATTCTGATCAGACTTGCGGGGTTGGAGAGATAACTTAGAGAGATACCACAGGAAAAAATTTCAAAACTTAGAGATTGGAAATTACAAAGTATAGTCATTTCAAGATCGAGCTCCTAAAATCAAGAAAAATTGAGATGAGGAAGTTTGATGGCAAGGATCTGGTAAATTGGATACTACAGATGGAGAAATATCTTGATCTACATGGTGTACCATTGTTACAAAAGGTATGTATTGCATCTTCATATTTAGAACAAGATCAACTTTTATGGTATAAAGGGCCTTGTTCTCGTAAACCACTTGTTACGTGGTCAATTTTCACGGAGGAAATTATAGCACATTATGAGGATACAAAGAGTAGCACCTTTCTTAGAGCAACACCACAACAATTGGAATAAAAAAGAGCAAAAGGGCTTTGTTACAAAGTGGAAAGAAAAATTATGGCAACAACGAAGTCTACCCCTCATGACTATAAATATGGAAGTGTTGTTTCTCCTAGTCTTCCACAACCTACAAGGGTTACACCGCAACAATTGGAAGAAAAAATATAAAAAGGGCTTTGTTAAAATTGTGATAGCAAATGCACTAAAGGTCATAAGTGTGCTGAGAAGAAATTATTTTACATAGATTATGAAGAGGAGGAAGAAAAGGATCAAGAAACATCAAAAGAAGATGATATACACCAAGACCCAACCCCGGAGAAAGAAGAAATGAATCTAACCATATCTTGTAAAGCATTGGCAAGAATTACCACTCCTCAAACTCTCAAGATAGAAGGACATATGAAAAAGAAAAAGGTTCAAGAAGTGAAAGATCACATTGAGTAAGAAGAAATGAATCCAACCATATCTTGTTATGCATTGGCTAGAATTACCACTCCTCAAACTATCAAGATAGAAGGACATATTGAGAAGAAAAATGAATCCGACCATATCTTGTAAAGAATTAGAATAAATTACCACTCCTCAAACTCTAAAGATAGAAGGACATATCAAGAAGAAAAGGGTTCAGATAGTGAAAGATCACATTGAGCATCAACAATAAGTTCTCCAACTTTTAAAGGATAACGCCACTTTGGTGCAGAATTAAATGAAACAGCAAGTAGATCAACATCGCAATGAAAAAAGTTTTGATGTAGGTGATTGGGTATTTTTATGTCTACATCTCAAGCAACCTAGTTATGAGAAGGAAATGTTGGAAATACTACATGCACTTAAGAAATGGCGACCTTACCCAATGGTAAGACACTTCAAGGTAAAAATGGATCATGATAGTCTTAAATACTTTTTTGTACAATTATTATCTTTAGAAGAACATAAATAATGGGTCACAAATATGTTGGGTTATGGCTTTGACATCATCTACGGAAAGGGGAAGAATTTTTTTGTTGTAGATGCACTCTCAATAAAGGATGAGGATGTGGAAGCATTGTTTTGTGCTATTTATATTATCCAACCAGATTGGATAAATGAAGCAAGGGATGAATGGAAGAAGGACAAAGAAGTGTGGCTACTCATTCAAAAGTTGCAGAATATCCCAATTCAAACAATATTTATAGAACTTGACGAGGAAGGAAAAATCATATTGGAAGCTAGAGTAGTCACAGAAACAGGAACCAAAAAGCTACGAAATCGATCAATTTTAGAGTATCTCATCAAGTGGAAGAAATTACACGCTGAAGATTCTACATGGGAGGACAAGAATTTTGTACAGAAGCATCAAGAACTACTCAAGAATTGAGGACAACACTTTTTGAAGGAGAGGGGTATGTTAGGTCCCTATACTACTAGTGTAACCCCTTATTGTTATTAGTACAACCCCCTTATATTGTTGTGCCCATTTAGTCCCCATATTTTTATTATTGTGTCCCATGGAAGCCCACTATTGTTATTGTTGTGCCCTTACATTATTATTGTTATGTCAGCTCTGATTATATTATGACCCCTTATACTCCTATATATAGAAAGGAGGTCTTGTCATTTGTATCATCCAAGAATTGTTTATTTGTGTAATGTAAAGGAGGTTGCCCCCTCGAAGAGGCTTATTTCTAAGATGTTGATCTATCTTTTCTATCATTTTGTGAGCGTGTTTAATCGATTTCCTTACTCATCGCACCAGATGACTCTTCGCCTTTAAATGAAGATGCCCACACCCCACAGTTGCACATCACACGCGCTCAGCTCATGGGCATGACATACTACCCCACTCTAAACAATTTTCGTCCTTGAAAACACCATCATCCATCATTGCAAAGTGTTGCTAGCTCCAACATTGCAAAAATGCTCATGCTACCTATCCCTGGTTTAATGTCGCATAAACCATCAAGGTTCATGCTTCCATGAATAGGAAATTCACCTCAATCCATGATCATCAACCACATCCATCGCAAATCCACATGTTTCCCCAGCATGGAAGGCTGGTCCCTCCAACTCAAGCTACATGCTATCACTACAACATATATCGTGTTGATCCTCATCATGTATCGTCATCATGTGAACTATTTCCAACCCAACTCAACACATCTCAGTAAAAACCTCGACATATCTTCCAAACATAGCTTAGTACACTGTTGATCTCTATGACTCAAACTAGTCAGGTAGATAATCCAATTGTCACGCTCAGACCATGAGAATGCACATCATCGGTTATTTCTCTCAGCATCCTGTCACAACATCAACTCGATCAAGAATCCATCCCATCTCCGTCAAAATGTAAGTAAGCCATGCCTAGGTCCATGCAGTAATCTCCATCTCATCCGTAACATGCTTTCCATGATGTTGGTGTCAATGTGTTTCATGTTATTCAGTCACATCTATCCAAAAACCATCATCCTATTGTAGTGGCTACGAACACCCTCCAAAAATTTTCCTTAGCTTCGTTTTGGAGCCTCCCTACCAACCATCCTCAGCAGCATTTCTTGCACCATCAAGCATATAGGCTTCAGTTTTTTCTCAATGTCTTGTCAGCCTGTGCATGTCAGTTTGCTTCAATCCCGTCACAAGATTCCTTTCCAAACTTAGACCATGTGCTGGCCAAGCAGCTCCCCCAAAATGTTGCGCAATTCTGGAAGGGAACCAGCCTTCCCTCTAGAAATTGTGCAAAGTAGTTGGCCAACCTGTTGAGCTCAAGAATTGCACAAATCAATCTGTCATGTTTCCCTAAAAAAATTGCACAATTCTAGAGGGGAACCAGCCTTCCCTCCATAAATTGTGCAAATCATCATGGTAGCCTGCTATGCTCCAGAATTGCGCAGATCAGTTAGGTAGGCTTCCTCTTAAAAATTGCACAACTCATCCCAGGACAGTTGTTGATCCCAGGAATTGCGCAATCCTGGGAGACAATCACCTGTTCCTCTCAGAAATTACTCAATATTTCTAGGATAGCCAGCTCTGCTCAACCCAGAAACTGCACAAATCCCTCTCCCAGACTTTTAGACTGCTACATGTGTGTTCAGCTCAATCGGTCCCCTCCAAGACTGAGCTATCCTGATTTGCATGCATGGGCTACTCTTCTCAAAATAGCCAAAGGAAGCATGCAAAAGACATCCCTAGATCTAGTGATATGTTTTTAGCAGCTGGAGGTTACATGCAGAGCTCATTTTAGAAACGTCTTGCCAAGTGTCGCTTTTTCCTAGATTTTGGCATGCACGTCCTAACCTCGATCTTATCAAAACTCATCAACCAAACAATGTAGAGCCCATTCCTCATATCAACCTTTCAACTCTGACATCCCACATTACATCCAAGAGTCTTTAGCAATGTTAGCTTAGCTGCTTTGGGGTAAGCTCACCTTGCATGTCTTGCGTTTCGTTTTTTTCACTTTTTGTGTTTTTCTTTGTGTGAGTGTTGTTTCTTGATTTCAAAAAGTGTTTGTTGTCTTTTCTGTGTATGTTAGCTTGTAGAAGCACAATTTCAATTTTCGTTCGCATCTCACTGTTGTGGCATGCATGACATTGTTTTTTCATAGACGGTCATCATCGCGGCGACTTGCTTCACACACATGCATGCTTTCCCATTTCTAAATACTGCACTAACTGTTTGCATGGATGATCATTCACTCTTGTTTACACTCAGTTTCACCATGCATTTAGACTTCTCATGTTTTCAGTCGCCCGCACGCGGGTTTGGGTTGCCTGTCCTACCTGGCTAGCACTACACATTTGTGGAGGCGAAGGCTCTGCCTTTCCTCCAAAAATTGTGCAAGTCTGGCCTAGCACTGACCTATAGGCTTGCATTATGCAATTCTTGGAGGTAGCCTCCTGCTAGCCCCAGAAACTATGCAATGAAGTTTGCTGGTTGCATATCACTGCTGAATAAAATTGCGCATTACGCAGTTTCAGTCCTCAACAGACCAGGATGGACTATGAATTGTGTAGTTTGAGCAATCAATTAGCCTCCTGACAGCCCAAACTATGCCTTGCGCAATTTCGGCAGTCAGTCTCCCAACCTCCCGACGGAAATTGTGCAACCTTCACAATCAATCACACAAGTATGTTGCAAGTGAGTCCTCAAGTTTGTTTTAGTTTTCGACTGACAAATTTCTTCTCATGAGTGTTGCTATGACTCCAGGTATCATAGATGTTCAAATTCCTCTTAGCAGCATAAGTACAATGGCTTCTAGGAGAGAAAAGTTGAAGACATTGTTCAAAGCATAATTGGGGATGTAATCAATCAAGTGTCTATGAACTTGCCTATCTATGAAGACATCAAGTTGTTCATGGACAAGGATATCAAGATGTAATGGTAGCAGCTTCATAGCAAGCAGCACCATCAACAACAACAAAAGGTAGCACACCTGCATGTGACAAGTGTAAGAGGAAGGTTGTTGAAAGCACGAAGGTGGAACAAAGTTGCAAGCTCAAGCAGATCCACTTGTGATGAAATTAACTTTGGAGACTGATGCTATGAGGCAACGATGTGACAAGAGGATCGTATGAAGGAAAAGAGAGAGAAACGAAGAATGAGTTGCAGGTGCTCAAGCGACAACTTAAGGAAGAACAGGAGCTGCACAGACAAGAGAAGGAGTTCTAGTGAGAATAGACACAGCAGGAGGCGCAGCATACACAGATCGATGAAACTGTGCCCATATAGGTTATGGACCCATCCAGCAGCTAGCATGGAGTAGACAGGGTGAGCACTGTTGTCGATCACATGCAAGGGTACTTAGGAGCATGGATGTCATTTTGCACATGCATGTGACCCCACCCATTTGGCACACTCACCGAGGCGAAGACAAGAAGCAAGTTCGACTAGAGATGAACATGTATTTTGAAAAGTTGATGTGCATGGTCACCAGCACACACTTGGAGAACAGCACGGACATTATGCATCAGTATGTTGTTGGTCTAGCTACACTTAAAACAATGATGCGCATGTTATCAGATGAGTTGGATAGAGGAGCCATATCAGTGTACCTGGTTGCAATAGAGGCAAGAGTTCACTTTCAGCGAGATGTCACCATTGAGCACACGAACACCATCAAACAATTTTGTCTCACATGTGTACATGTGCAATTTGTATATAACATCTTGTCAAGTGGAAGTTCAAGTGTTGATAGTTGAATGTAACAATCATAGAATAGTTGAAGAGTCATGAGGGTAGATGAATGGTCACAAAGGGGAATGTCAAGGGTCGCCCCGCCCTTTGCTATAAATGGTCCCTCATAACTCATTGTAGGGGCTTTTGGTTAGCCAAGCTTCCAATAGGAGTATCTTAGAGAAAGCTTGGAGAGTATTGTAACGAGCATTGGCTTCTCCACTGTGAAGATCTAGTATATCTCTTTGGAGGAGTAGGCGGGAGTGACTGTAATGTTCCTTTGTCAAAACGAGTGGTTGGTCATGGTTGTATTATATGACTGGAACTTACACTTCTCAATATAACAGAGCCAACATGTTTCATGCATATGTCATATTGTATTTCAGCTATCTTGTTTACTCTAAATGATATATGTATCTATTTTCTTACACATGCATGTGTAGCTATTTTTTGTATATATATGTATGAATCTTACTTAAATGTGTTGTTATTTTAACCATCACTTTGGATTGCTAGATCACTTGCCCTCTAGTTTGTGATGCATCTTAGCTCGTGTGTTCCCTTCTTAACTTTGTGCTTTCACAAGTTTCCAAGGGGCACACTCACCTCACCCTCCATGTGTTAGAACCACTCATGCACCTTCCTTGACTTGTTTCATATGTCACACCCTTGCTACCAATAGTGACATCTTACTTTCTCTGTGTGAAACCACGGTCAAGGCAATATCTTACGACCCATTGTTGGGACTCCTACACCAAATGGTCTATGGTCTAGTTGGGACTTCTTACCCAGTAGATCCCTTAACATGTTGGCGGGTCTAGAACCATCAATATTTCTGGTGCTAGAAGGAGGGCCCGATGACCAGCTGTGTCATCTCATCTAGTTTTGAACCTTTGCACATCTGTCATGGATATTGTCACACTCACCCCTCCACGATGTTTTTCGTATGTCGAACCTCTCGACATCACGAGGGATTTTGCTGATCTCTTGGCCGAATTCACATATGATGGTGAAGGTGAAGTAGCTTGGCTTGAGTTCTTAGAAGACTTTTATACATTCGTTGTAGATGATTTCTATGCAGAAGAGGCTAGCATGGTGCTTGCATACACACTTCACGAATCCCCACTACATTGGTGCTGGAGTCTACCACCCGGTAGAATGCACTCACCTGACTAGTTATGTGATCTCATTTAATCTACTTTCCATCATTTTTATTGAGAACCTCTTGACAAAAAACTATTAGAGAAATGGAAGGCTCCTCAAGAATCACCTAATGATTTTTGGCAGTGCTTCTGTGTTTTGTAGTTTCCAGCTCCGAAAAACCAGATGAAATTTTAGTATCTCATTGACAGATATGAATATTGTCTTACCAAATCTATCAATCCCAAGAAGAAGTTTAATATGAAGCCCTGCTCAACATACTTCGATGATGGATGTTATCACAGACAGACAAGGTTGCTGTCACAAGTGACTGTCTGTCATCCCCTCATCAAACAGCTCCGCCATTGCAGAGTGATGTGGGAGAATATGCATACACATCTATTCAACCATCACATCCTCCTAACATCACTCCTAATTTTCACGCTAGCTTGGTTGTGAATCCATCGGGTTATCACATGTATTTTGTACCTCAACTTCCGTCTTTGTACTTGGATGATCCTTCGGATGGCATTGTCTTGTGTTCTTCAATTCTGGACTCTACACTTGTTGTGAATGAGGATCGAGTCATCGATGGAGTTCGTGTTGCAAAACCAACATGTGCTATCATTCATGAAGAGTATGAGTGGGAGCTTGAACATCCACTGGAAGCAAAGGACCATCCCTGTATGTCTGTACCTTCTCCGTTTTTTTCCTGACATCCTTGATGATCCTGCCATCCCTTATTTTTCATGTGTGTCTCCATACATGGATTCACCCATTGTTGATCATTCCCAGGACACACCATATGTCAGTCCATCATCCAACAATGGAGAGGAAAAATTGTTCATTGAAAATCCACTTGATTTTTCATATGATTTTCCCGAAAATGCGGAGGGTGAAAATTCTTGCTTCTCATCTACCACTCTATGTGATTCATCAAATCATGAGGATGCCAACAAACATCCTAAATTTTATGATCTTGGTTGTCGTGATCTCTCTACTTCTTCATTTGATCATGATATTGATTCAACTATTGTTAGTCTGTCTAAGACACTGGTCTATGATGATCTATCAGTTGACGAAGTTGAAACCCCAAAGACTGTCGAAGCATTTCAGCCCAAGCTGATGGCTATGTCAGGTCCTGAGGTTGGTTTCACTTTCGATAAAGAAATTGTTCAAACATATAAGGCTCCCCATCTCTCATATGTATGCATTAAATATCAATCTCACACAGTTTTTTCTTCCTCCACTCGAACTACAAGATCCCATCACTCATGCATTGGAGGATTCTTACACAACAACCACACTTGCGCAATGTAAGTGGCCTACCTTTCTCACATTTTCTTGTGTGTCATAGTCAGGAGAATGCATACACTTAACATCTGTACACATTGTATCATAGCACCATGGCAAGTCCATAGAGTGCGTGTCATGCACTTTCACTCACTTATGTCCTGTGAACGCTTTTAAGCTCAGAGTGTGTTTGTCTTCATTGTTATATCTTTCTTGTTTGCTGGTTCACAAAACTGTCTTGTTCGCAAACCGTACCTTCACCAACATGGGTCAACCAATGCGTCATTGGCTACATTGGAAGTATCACTTCATGTGAGCAGACCCATGCACCGTTAGCTTAGGAGTAGGAGTAGTGTTTTCTTTTGGTTTGTTTGCTTGCATGCATGTTTTCTTACTCGCTTTGCATGTTTTTTTGTTGCCTTCTTATTTTCTTACTCACTTTGCTTACACATTTACTTTTTCTTTTGCTTGGTTTTGTTGTTTGTTTGCTTGTTTACAGTCATGGGATAGTTTTGCGTGAAACCGTGTTTGACTCTTGAAACAAGCTTGGTAAAGTACAAGAGGACTTGTGTAGTTATCAATACTTGGTTATCTGTCATCTTGCCTCTGTATGAAGAACTTGTTATCTTTAGTCCATGATACGTTGATGGAAAATACGTTATGTTTGAAGTGAACACTTGTGAAAATACAACGCTTGCGCGCTAGCTAGTGTCACCCACTCTAGTTGGTTGTTTTTGGGTTAATCCTTGTCATCTTAGTCAAGTAGAGTAAGGTGAGGGGGAAAACCTTAACAAGCACGTCAAAGGTATATATAAACTACTTCTTTGAAGGAACAACCTCTTCTGCTCTCAATAAGTTGGGATCCCTATTCCGCCTCAGAAATGAATAAGTGCTATGCACAATTACGAAAATGAAAAATGAAAAATGAAAAGTGAAAATTTTCAAAAATTGAAAAATCAATAAGGTGAAAGAAGAGAAAGGCTTCTTGTGTAGAGAGGTGATGCAAGTAACTCTGTCGGGGTACTGACTAGGCTCGCTGGCAGTGGAGCGATGCCTGCAAGTGACTCCATCGGGGTATTGTCCAGGCCTGCTGGCAGCAGAGCAACACCAGAGATGAAACTAAAACTTTGACGATCATATGACTTGTGCACCAATATACCCCTCATCCCCAATCGAAACAACTATGTTGGCTTGGCTTGGAATGTGTGTTGACTGACCAAGGGTTTGGTAGATGCTACATCTTACAACCAAGCAAGTGTGGAAACCAAGACGAACAGAGAACTGAACAATACTTCCAGAGGTGTTAGACTTGCTTTTCACGAACAAGGTAAATTCAGAGAGATGTATTTCCATCAGTGTCTCACCAAGTGTTGTAGTGGCTACAAACACCCTCTAAAATTTTAACTTAGCTTCATTTTGGAGCCTCCCTACAAACCATCCTAAGCAGCATGTCCCATCTTCAAACATATAGGATTTAGTTGTTTCTCAGTGTCTTGTGAGCTTGTGCATGTCAGTTTGCTTCACTCCCCTCATAGGCTATCTTTCTAGACTTAGATCATGTGCTGGCCAAGGAGCTCCCTCAGAAAATTGCACAATTCTGGAAGGGAACCAACCTTCCCTCCAAAAATTGCGCAAATTAGCTGGCCAACCTGTTGAGCTCAAGAATTGTGAAAATTAATTTGTCAAGTTTCCCTCAAAAAATTGCATAATTCTGGAGGGGAACTAGCCTTCCTTCTAGAAATTGTGAAAATAAGCCTGGCAGCTTGCTGAGCTCTAAAATTGCGTAGAGAAATTAGGTAAGCTTCCTCTAAAAAATTACACATTTCATCCTAGGACAGCTACTCAGCCGAGGAATTGCATAATCCTGGGAGACAGTCACCTGTTCCTCTCACAAATTGCACAATCCCTCTAGGACATACAGCTCTACTCAACCTAGAAACTACGCAAATCCCTCCTCTAGGTTTGCAAACTACTGCATGTGCCTTAGGTAGACCAGTCCCCTCTAGGACTAAGATATCCTTATTTGCATGCATGGGTTGCTCTTCCCTAAGTAGCCAAAGGTAGCATGCAAAATACATCCCTAGATGCAAGGATTTATTTTTAGCAACTAGAGGTTACATGGAAATATCATTTTAGAAATCTCCCGCCATGTGTCACTTTTTCTTAGATTTGTGGCATGTGCGTCATAACCTTTATCTTATCAAAACTCATCAACCGAAAGCTACATAGATCACTCTTCAAATTGACCTTGCAACTCTGGCATCACACATTGCATCCAGGAGTCTTCGACATTGTTAGCTTAGTTGTTTTGGGGTAAGCCCACCTTCGATGTCTTACGTTGCATTTCTATTGCTTTTTGTGTTTCGCTTTGTGTGAGTGTTGTCTACTTGATTTCAAAAAGCGCTTGTTGTAATATCAATGTATGTTAGCTTGTAGAAGCACCGTTTCAATTTTCGTTTGCATCTCATTGTTGGCACATGCATGACACTATTTTTACACCAACGGTCATCGTTGCAGGGACTCACTTCATACAAATGCATGCTTTCCTATTTCTGAATCCTACACTTACTATTTGTATGCATGATCATTCACTCTTGTTTACACTTAGTTTCACCATGCATTCAGACTTCTCATGTTTTCAGTCGCTTGTCAGCAGGTCTGCGCTACCTTAGCCCAGACCTTGTCCTGCCTAGCTAGCACTGAGAATTTTTGAAAGTGAAGGCTCTGCCTTCCCTCTAGAAATTGCACAATTTTGGACCAACAATGACCTCCAGGTTTGCATTGTGAAATACTTGGAGGCATTATTTTGCTGGCCCTAGAAGCTGCGCAATGCAGTTTGTTGGTTGCATGTCACTGTTGATTGAAATTGCACATTGCGTGGTTTCAGTTCTTAGTAGGCAAGGTTGGACTGTGCATGCACAATTCTAGTAATCAGTTAGCCTCTTGGCATCCCAGACTGTGGCTTGCACATTTTTGGTAGTCAATTTCTCGACGTCTCGGTGAAAATTGTGCAAGCTTCACGATCAATCACACAAGTATGTTGCAAGTTAGTCCTCAAGTTTGTTTTTGTTTTTGACTGAAAGATTGCTTATCATGAGTGTTTCTATGTATCCAGGTATCACAGGTGTTCATTTGCCTCTCAGCAGCATAGGTACAATGGCTTCTAGAAGAGTTGAGTCGAAGACATAGTTCAGAGCACAAGTAGGGATGCAGTCGATCCAGTGTCTATGAAGTTGCCTATCTATGAAGACATCAAGTTGGTCATGGACAAGGATATCAAGATGTAAAGGCAACAACGTCATAGCAAATAACACCATCAGCAAAAGCAAAAGGTAGCACACCTTCATGCAACAAGTGCAAGAGGAAGGTTGTTGACAGCATAGAAGTGGAACAAAGTTGCAAGCTCAAGCATATCCACTTGTGATGAAAGAAACTTTGGAGACTGAGGCTATGAAGAAATGACGCAACAAGAGGATTGTGCAAAGGCAAAGAGAGAGAAATGGAGGAGTTATAGGTGCTCAAGTGGAAATTCAAAGAAGAACATGAGCTACATAGACAAGAGAAGGAGCTTCAATGGGAACATGCACAAAAGGAGGCACAACATACATAGACCAACGAAACTGCACCCATACAGGTTATGAACCCATCCAGCAGCTGGCATGGAGCAGACAGGGTGAGCAATGTTATTGATTGTATGCACAAGTATTCAGGAGCATGGATGTCATTGTGTGCACGCATCCGACCCCACCAATTTGGCACAGTCACCGACGAAAATACAAGAAGCAAGTCCAACTGGAGCTGAACATGTATTTTGACAAGTTGATGCGCATGGTCACCAACACACACTTATAGATCAGCATAGACACTATGCATCGATATGTTGTTGGTCCAGCTGCACTCAAGAAAATGATGCACATATCAGACGTGTTGGATAGAGGAGCCATATCAGTGTACCCAGATGCAACAGAGGCAAGAGTTTGCTTTCAGCGGGATGTCACCATTGAGTGCATGGACACCATCACACACGACCAAGCTTGGCATCAGTTCGTCACCGTCGACCATCACAAGGATGTCGAAGAGTTGGTATTACCACAACAGTTTGAGTGTTAGTGATGTCTTGCATGGATTTCTCAAGCCATTTTGTCTCACATGGTACATGTGCAGATTGTATGTAACATCTTGTCAAGTGGAAGTTCAAGTGTCGATAATTGAATGTAACAGTCATAGAGTAGTTGAAGATTCATGAGGGTAGATGAACGGTCACAAAGGGGAATGTCAAGGGTCACCCCACCCTTTTCTATAAATGGTCCCTCATAACTCATTATAGGGGCTTTTGGTCAGCCAAGCTTCTGATAGGAGTATCTTAGAGAAAGCTTGGAGAGTATTGTAATGAGCCTTGGCTTCTCCACTGTGAAGAGCTAGTATATCTCTTTAGAGGAGCAGGCAGGAGTGACTGTAACGTTCCACTATTAGAACTAGTGGTTGGTCATGGTTGTATTGTATGACTGGAACTTACACTTATTAATATAACAAGGTCAACATGTTTCATGCATATGTCATTTTGTATTTCAGCTATCTTGTTTACTCTAAATGATATATGTATATGTTTGCTTATGCATGCATGTGTAGCTATTTTTGTATATATATGTATGAATCTTACTAATATGTGTTGTTGGTTTAACCATCACTTTGGATTTCTAGATCACTTGCCTTCTATTTTGTGATGCATCTTAGCTCGTGTGTTCCCTTCTTAACTCCGTGCTTTCACAGGTTTCCAAGGGGCTCACTCACCTCACCCTCTGTGTGTTAGAACCACTCATGCACCTTCCCTAACTTGTTGCATATGTCACACCATTGCTATCAATAGGGACATCTTACTTGCCTTTGTGTGAAACCATAGTAAAGGTGATGCCATACAACCCACTACTAGGACTCCTACACCAAATGATATAAGGTCTAGTTGGGACTTCTTACCTGGGAGATTCCCTAACATGTTGGAAGGTCCAACACCCTCAACACATCCATATGTGTGTGTAAGATCCATTCCCTCAAAATGAAGAGATCCTCTAATCATCAATGTGCCACATCCAAGTCCATGAAGCAACCTCCATCACATTTGTAATATGCCATACCTCAAGTCTGTCAAAGGACAAGTATACACCTGTCTCATAATCCATGTGCTACCCATGGTTATAGACCAATCAGCCTCCATGTATCAAAAGAGGTTGAGTCTCGACTCAACCCATGCCCAAGTGTTCCCACCAAGGCATCATCATTGCTGCAACTCCATCAACTCCAAAGTGTCTTGTCTCGATCATCCTCATCAAGTCACTCTCCCGAACACACCCATAAATGTGCCCAAAAGTATGCACCCAATACTGCATCAAAGAAAGATACACCACATACCTCAGCTCCTCAATGAATCAGATACCCCAAGACCACTATAATATGAAGTCTCCAATGGCTACAACAATCTCAAGTCATCATGAGCTCCATGAATCATCTCCTCCCAACATCTCAGCAAGCATACATGTAGCGACCTCAAAGGTCACTACAAGATGCCTATTCTCCTCATGTAGTATGGATACTCCATAGTCTGCTCATAAATAAAACTAGTCCATGGTTTTGTTGTACAAAAGTGCACAACGTCTCCATCAGCTCATAAGTAAAATGTCTCCATGTCGCATTAGCAAATCCATCCACACAACATCATTGCCTTGGCACTTGTCACTGGATGTTCGTAAGTGACATATCTATATACGTGCACCTGCATAATGTCCCTACATAGTGTCTTCCATGCTCCATCTATCCAACTGAATGTCCATGACTCACACTGCCCCTATTGTCCAACTAAGTAGACCCCTCACAACATTGGTCATCTCATCCTAATCCTCAATCAGGTTTAGTGCACTCGGTCACCCAAACCATATATATCATCAATTCAAATCACACAGGTTCCTTCCATCGTCGCTCCCCCACTAAAGGTCCACCAAGACTTCCTCTTCGTCTTAGCCATGAAGAAGTCCACCCAAGTATCATATCATCAAAACTCAAGTGTGTGCCCTTTCTCCAATCTGTCCATGAATCATGCCGGGCACTTAGCCAATTCTCCCTATGGCTAAAGCATGATCCATCCTCCACAATGATCATCATGTTCCTCCCTTGTCACGAGAATTTGCACTCCTTGCCATGAGGTAACAAATTGCTCCACCAAGCTCTTCAACAATCAATATTCCTTGCTTCTCCCTACAAGGTCTCATCGTAGACATCCATGGTAAGGTTTTCCATTGCATTGGAAAATTGTCTTTGCCCTTCACTGCATATGGCCCATCCTCCAAAATCTCCAATGAAATACAAGTAGTAATAGGAATACTTACTTCATCGTGAGGCTCCTCCATGTGACTGCCCTCATCCATCAATGTTTGTAATATGTACAATCCTGGTTCAACTTGAGAAATTAAAAGTGCCTCAAGTTATTCCTCCATTGTTGTCACATCTGCAACATCCTCATACATCACGACTTCCTCTTCTTTGTCATCGCAATCTGTAGCTACATCTTGATCCATTGCCCAATCAAGTCGAAGAAGTTTATCTTCAACATTTCTTTCCAAGACCTCAATTTCATCTGGAATCCATGGGTTCTCTTCTTTCATCAGCTTCAACCTGTATAAGGTCAGCAACAACCTCCCTTGGCATTATTCCCAACTTGCCATGTCTCGTCATTCATCTTGGCCCAAGCATAATGCTTCACCTTTGCTAAACTTGTCACGAAGTGTAGTAGTAACACTTCAATCTACAAAACTCAATTCTCTGAATCAACCTCTGATACCACTTGTCACGCCCTATCTTGGTGGTAGTCTTTTAACCACACATAGGCAAGTGCGACACTGCTACCCAATTTCTTTTCACCAATACTCTCGAGTACGGACTACGCTTAACATTCAACACTTAGAATATTTTTCAACTTTTACTAAGCATTCAGCTTTTAACACAACGGAAATACATTCATCATCATCATTTATAAACATATGCATAGCAGATACAATCTTCTTTAATGGGAAGGGAAACTCCATAGTTAGAGTCTGCCCATATAATGATAATAATAATTTTTTACAAGTAAATTATACGTGTACAACCTTTGTAAGGAACCCCAAGTTTCACCTTTACAATTCTATCAAAATAGAATAATTCGGCATGCACCATTCAGCAGTGCCTAACTATCATTCAAGGTGGCCCATGTTGTTCGTGTAGCTCGCCCTCTGGTAGAGACGCCCACCTGGGTCACCCTCTCCAATCTATCACACAGTCAACTCTCGGTCGCACTTGTTGTAGCCTGTCACATCTTTGACGCTCGTCTGAACCTCCAGCACGCATCCACAACTCGTCGCAACTCTCAGCGTTCACCAGCACCACAGACCTGCACTACAACTCGCTAACCATTCGCAACTCGTTTGTTCGGGCAGTATCACCCACCGTGCAAATGCACCCCTACGTTCAATGAAACCCTCTTGCGGCTTTGTTGTTGAGCAAACGTGCCTGACCTGCAACCCACCGAACCGAAACCTTCACTTTCACTTTTTTGTCTTTTGGTTAGTGCTGCGACCCCCAGTCCACTTGTACTTCTGCCTCTTCATTCGCTTCTCCTCTTAGCTCGTTCACCCTTACTTAGAACTCGCCTTTGGATATTCGAACTTGTGTTGGTTTTCTTCTCCTCAAATGTGTTTGTCATATATATACGAACTCCTCAAAGATGAAGGTGCGTCAGCCTGCCCAGGCCGACCATTCAACTCGGCTATCGTACCATAAATCAAATCGGCTCGCCTCTCACATTGGTTCGTCGGGTCCACCTATCCAACCATCCACTATATAAGCTTGCTATTGCGATTTTCCATACCAATTTTTTTTACTCTTCGGTTTTTCGACTCTTGAATTGGCTCGTCGCAACTCATTTCTCGGGCATGTTTAACCGACTACCCAACTCGTTGCACACCAACTCGTCCCATCGTCGCACCTTTGTCGCATGTGACTTAGGCACATTTAACCGACCGCCCGACTTGTGGCACCCAACGACTCATTGCCTTTAACCGAAGATGCCCACACCCCACCGTAGCACATCACATGCATTCAACTCATGGGCATGACATGTGGGATCCTATATATGATTCCTCTTCGCAAGGAGTTTCTGTCAACTGCTGCCCTAGCTGCAACTTTTTTTTTTTCACGATGAACTTAAAACATTACATATCTTTGAATACACACATGTTTGAACACATTGAATGATGCTTTGAAATTTGATGACAATTCTCAAACCCTAGTCCTTTCTACTCCCAGGATTATATTAAAATTTGTTCAAGAAATCTTGTGTGGAAGCTTATTGAAGTTTATCTACTTTCTTTTAAGAATTTATATAATAATTACTGTGAAAATTTAATTGAGTATTTTTCTCAAAAGTTTTACGTAGAGGTCACTCAGAGCCTAAACTGGCTCTGATACCATAGATAACAACCCAAATTAAAACATAGAACTAACTACATCAATTATGCACTTAATAATCAACACACAAACTATTCAACTAATTAGCATAGAATATTTCAAAAACACAAGTAGATATGACTTGAGGATATTCCTACCGATTTTAGAGTTGAACATTATTTGAATCTTGTTAATCGCAACAAAGCTTTTGGGGACGACTTTCTGCCCAACTTAAGGCTCAGTTGCACATAATATTTCTACAACTAGCTACCCCCAAGCCCTCAATAAAATACTACTATCAGGGAATCCTTTGTCTCACAACACTCTTTTTCCAAAAGAATGAATTGAATCGCATTCCCCCCTTCATCCATTAAATAGAACAAATGGTTCAAAAAATAGAAAAAGATTGGAAAGAGAATCGCATGCACACAATCCATGTGTCAACATGCCTAATTTTTATTTCTTTGTTTTAAGTTTCACATAATTCAATATTTCTCTTAATTCAACTTTTATTATGTATTTCATTTTTTACTTTTTGTTAACTTTACTTCTTACTATTTTTATAGTTAACTTTTAGCGCTCTAGTTTATTATTTATTATTT
>APFE031630330.1:39644-51596 GCA_000404065.3 Pinus taeda | reverse complement strand
ATTACTTTCAGAGTTGTAGGATTATTTAATCTATATTTTTAATGTCAGTCTGATGTGTTAATACGATCTAGTGACTGGTTCAAGTTTCATATCTGAGGGTATGAACTATTCTTTTTTATGGCCACATATCTTCTGGTTGATCTAAGTGAGTGTAGATAGTGAAACATGGCGTACCAGAAGGAACCATGAAAAGCATGATGGAAATTGCCAAAGAATTCTTCGAAATGCCCGTGGAAGACCAAGCATGCCAGATTCAATAGAGGGTAAATAAAAGAAGTCCAATCTCTGGAGGAACGATATTGCAATAACAAGAAGTACTTATCTTGCATATGATTTTATATAGAGAGATCGCAGGCAACTACGCTATGAAGGTGAGAGCTCTGATTTTAAGGCTGTTGGCTACCATTTTTGAAGCTCTAGGGCTCGATTCGAGTTACTTGGACAGAATCTTCGGAAAACACACCCAATCCATGGATATAATGTACTATCCTCCATGTTTGAAACCAGATATTACTCTTGGCACACCACGCCATTCAGATGCGCGTGGCATCACTGTTTTAATGCAAGGCGAGGTCAGTGGTCTGCAAGTACTCAGAAATGGAAAGTGAGTTGCTGTAGAACCCATACCCAACGCTTTCGTTGTTAATATGGGAGATCAACTGTAGGTATTTAACAAGAGCAAGAGCAGATCCAATACTTTATTTCCTCCTAAAAATTTGACAATGTTATTGTTAATGCTAATACTAATGCTAATAATTTATCAGGTTGTGAGCAATGGGAATTTGACAATGTTATTATTAATGCTAATAATTTGTCAGGTTGTATTATCAGGTTGTGAGCAATGGGAATTTGACAATGTTATTATTAATGCTAATAATTTGTCAGGTTGTGAGCAATGGTAGATTCAGAAGTGTGGAACATCGAGCAGTAACGAATGCATCTGCTGCACGTATATCAATTCCTACGTTTTATGGCCTCTCGGAGGATGCCTTCATTGTCCCTGCAGCGTCCTTGGTTGATGAACAACATCCGGCTCGGTAAAAAGGATATAAGTTTGGAGAATTCATGAGAATTTTCTGGAGCCATGAATTAAAGAATAAGACAGTGTTGGACCATTTCAAAATCGAATATACAGAGAACAACGGTGAATGAAATTTGTTGTTGAATCTGATTTAAGGGAGCCATTATCAACATTATCACTATCACTGGACCATCCAATAACCCATCCAATAACCCCGTTGCCCTCTGGATGAATAAAAGATGATTACATAGTTTTAACTATTGAACATATTTTATTTTCAATTCCAATCTTTGCACATTTAAACCTACTCTCAACCATGAAAAAACCACTGGTC
Organism: Pinus taeda; assembly: GCA_000404065.3. Classification (NCBI taxonomy): domain Eukaryota; kingdom Viridiplantae; phylum Streptophyta; class Pinopsida; order Pinales; family Pinaceae; genus Pinus; species Pinus taeda. Next base: position 50,241 of record APFE031630330.1, on the reverse strand, counting down.
TAGCCTAAATTAGAACACAAAACAACACCGACCTATCTACCACTAGGCAACTAATTGGCCAATTGCGTGTACGAGAGCATTTACATGCTTTCACAAATAATATTTTGTTATAAATTTTAGGAATATTTTAGAATTTGATTAACTAAATTAAATAATTATGTATGTTTGTTTTTAGCTAGCCATTTTTTTGAGATAGTAAATTCTAAAAATATCCAGAAATTCTACTGTTACCCAGTTGCAAATATCTAGAAATGGGAAAGAAAACAATTAGGTCCATTGTTTAAGCTGTTGTGAATTCTGAGATATTTCTGAAATCTACAATCCTGACTTCTCTTTTTCCAGAATCTGCGATCTTATCGGAATATTTCCTAATCTGCCATCTAACTATGTTCAACTCTAAAATAATGGCTACTTGATCTAATACCAAATAATCAAATTAACAGCTGCTTGATCGATTGAATTTGTTTGAAATATCGAACCCAGTGTCCCGAGCCACAAATAAATACTGACTATCATCAAACAGCAATTAAACTGCATTTTTCAGCATCACAAATTAAGCTTACAAGTTACGTTGGCGCGGGCATCGAGAATGTAGTCAGTGTGTAACAGAGAATTTGGTTGAATAGGATTGTTAATACAAAATTGCGTGATGTAGTAGTTAAAACCAATAAAGTAGAATGAGCCTTTCATATCTTTCGCCTTTTCACTACTAAATCTTGGCAAACATCTTCCCACTAACCTTCGCATGGATTCAGGGTATTTCCCAGATGTCAGTGGATCCAAAAACCTGTTATTACACAAAATATCATTTTAGGAACCCCTGCTCACATTTCCCTGCATCTGAAGATGAAGGATAACTTGATATAAATAGATAGATAGATACAAACCACCCTAGTCTGAAGTAAATTTCTCTCTGGGTCGCCCTCTTATCAGACAGAGACTTTGAGAATGGTACCATCCAGTTCGCTACAAACGCAAAGCCTATGGAACCTTTCTGTTTCTTCTGCATTTTTTTGTTACAACATTTATTCAAGAAATGTAAGTCGTCTTCTTGAATCTTTAAAGCATAATTTTAGAAAAGGGCATATTCTCACCTGGTATTTAGTCCTATAAATTTTTACACCAGCGCTATGGGAAAGAAGCAAATTATGCGCTACAATGTACGGCTCCATTGCAAAATTCCCGGCTTTGCAATTTCCAAATGCACGTGAACAGCGGCCAGGCGCCTGAAAGCCGAGATCGTAGCCATTCACTGCCAAGGGGACCGAGATCATAGCCATTCACTGCTAAATCTTGGCAAACGTCTTCCCACTAACCTTCGCATGGATTCAGGGTATTTCCCAGATGTCAATGGATCCAAAAACCTGTTATTACACAAAATATCATTTTAGGAACCCCTGCTCACATTTCCCTACATCTGAAGCTGAAGGATAACTTGATATAAATAGATAGATAGATACAAACCACCCTAGTCTGAATTCAATTGCTCTCTGGTTCGCCCTCTTATCAGACAGAGACTTTGAGAATGGTACCATCCAGTTCACTACAAGCGCAAAGCCTATGGAACCTTTCTATTTCTTCTGCATTTTTTTGTTACAACATTTATTCAAGAAATGTAAGTCGTCTTCTTGAATCTTTAAAGCATAATTTTAGAAAAGGGCATATTCTCACCTGGTATTTAGTCCTATAAATTTTTACACCAGCGCTATGGGCAAGAAGCAAATTATGCACTACAATGTATGGCTCCGTTGCAGAATTCCCGGTTGTGCAATTTCCAAATGTAGGTGAACAGCGGCCAGGCGCCTGAAAGCCGAGATCGTAACCATTCACTGCCAAGGGGACCGAGATCGTAGCCATTCACTGCTAAATCTTGGCAAACGTCTTCCCACTAACCTTCGCATGGATTCACGGTATTTCCCAGATGTCAATGGATCCAAAAACCTGTTATTACACAAAATATCATTTTAAGAACCCCTGCTCACATTTCCCTGCATCTGAAGCTGAAGGATAACTTGATATAAATAGATAGATAAATACAAACCACCCTAGTCTGAAGTCAATTGCTCTCTAGGTCGCCCTCTTATTAGACAGAGACTTTGAGAATGGTACCATCCAGTTCGCTACAAGCGCAAAGCCTATGGAACCTTTCTGTTTCTTCTGCATTTTTTTGTTACAACATTTATTCAAGAAATGTAAGTCGTCTTCTTGAATCTTTAAAGCATAATTTTAGAAAAGGGCATATTCTCACGTGGTATTTAGTCCTATAAATTTTTACACCTGTGCTATGGGAAAGAAGCAAATTATGCACCACAATGTACGGCTCCATTGCAGAATTCCCGGCTATGCAATTTCCAAATGTAGGTGAACAGCGGGCAGGCGCCTGAAAGGCGAGATCGTAGCCATTCACTGCCAAGGACCGAGCTTCGTTTACAGTGGTCCAATACATTACACGGTCTCTGAAAGCTAGAAAACATACTTCTGCAAATCTGTCGAAGTCTTCCCTGAAACGAAAATAATATATCAGAAACATGTGATTTAATTTCTAGTTAAGAGCTTCGGAGCTATGCTATGAAATATTATGTAAATGACGAGATTTAAGGTTTCACATTTTCTTGAATCGAGGAAAAAAAAAATTGAAATTAAAAGAAACAGAGAAAATTTATTACAATGAATCTTGAAGAATCAGGGCAGTGAATCTTACACGACTCTTTTGCTGCGGAAACCCCCATACTCGTCTTCCAGAACTTGTGGCATGTCCCAGTGATAAAGTGTAACAAAGGGCTCGATACCTGCCAACAAATGCACATCGTCCATGTATTGTATAAATATTTCTTATAACTCAAAATATATTTGAAACAAAGCTCCATCCAACTGAGAGTAAATGATTTTCTAATACCGTTTCTGAGCAGCTTGTTGATCAGATTATTGTAATAAGTGATTCCCTCTTCGTTGACACCTCGATGTCTTGGCGAACACTCTAAAAGAAATTAACAGAAATAGGGGAGTTATGGAAGGCAATGAGCAGTGGAAATCCATTGTCGATTCATTTGCAATTTAACTTACTGGGAAATATGCGTGGCCAGGAAATAGAAAAACGATAAACATCCATTCCCATGTATTTGAGAAGCTGAATATCTCCCTGCAGAATCCAGATTACAAATAAATAGATTCTATTAAAGCTCAAAAATTAAAGCAACGCAGAATGACCGAGTTGAAATTCAGGGCTTCAGTTATTCTAATAACTTTTATTTGTACCTTGTAGCAGTGGTATTGATCCACTGCAACATCACCATTCGTTCAATCGACAATTTTACCTGCATTAACATTCAATAAATAAATAAAACGTCAAGATGAAAGAATGTGATACTGATGATGTTGTAGTTCTATGGATTAACCTTTAATGTTAGAGACGGACGGGCTGCGTTGGGTAGACGGATGGGCTGCGCTGGGTAGATGGATGGGCTAGGTAGACGATGGGCTGCGTTGGGTTTCGCTGTTTTTTTAATGAATTTTTGGACGGCAGAGAATTGTTGAATCGTCTAACAATAGATCTAATGGTTAAGATTAGGACAGGTAGACATTTAGGGGAGTTCATTTCAGAGGGAAACACCTTACGACATAAAAATACGTATGGTTACAAAAATATAATATATATAAAAAATATCACAACAAAATACCAATCCTGATATACTAAAAGACCGATGAAGCCAAGTCAAACCTGGAGGAGACTTCAAGTCAAAGGACACAATCCATCAATAGAAGTTTTTTTTTTTTTTTTTTTTTTAAACAAAAGTCCCTTTCCAAAATAAATGTTTTGTGAAAAAAATTAAACGAAATCCTATTTAAATATATGATTCCACTAGATAATGATAATATATATATATAGAGTGTTATGTAAAATGTTTAATAATAATATATATATAGAGTTATGTAAATGTTTAATGATAATATATATATAGAGTTATGTAAAATGTATATTTGTATATCAATTAAATGTATATTTGTATATCAATTTAATTAGATGTTAGTACATATATAATTAACATTAAAAAAAAATCTCACTTAGTTGAAATGAGAATTTACACTATCTACGAAGAAAGAGATATTTCCAAACTAATAAAATATTAAAAAAACAAATCAAATTAATCATCCATCATAGTAAAGAAAGTGGACAAAAATATTATTCAAAAATAAAAAATATCCCTAAATCAAAGGATTCCTTACTTTGTATAAATGAGAAAGTATATTATAAAAAAACATTATATTCCTAAACTAATATCATATTTAAATAAACAAATCAAATCAAGTAAATCATCCATCAATATCTTAGATGAGAATGGACAAAATGTGTATAATTTAAAAATGGAAAATATCTTCCTAAATGAAAATAAAATAATACAAATTCCTAAACTAATAGCATATTTACATAAACAGATCAAGTCAAATCAATCATTCATGAGATAGTATATAAAAAAATCAAAATATGTATTATTAAATCAAAGCATTTTCACTTTATGGATATGAGAATTAAAAAAACAATACATATTTTTAAACTAATAACATCTTTAAAGAAACAAATCCGGCTAAGCCAATCATCCATCAACCTGTCATAGGAGTCAAAATGTGTATTATTTAAAAATGAAAAATATATCTTAAATAAAAAATACTAAAATAAACAAATCAAGATGAGTAAGTTATTAATTTAAAATAGAGAAGTGAAAATGACTATTATACAAAGATAAACTAAGCCAAGTAAATCATTTATCCATATTGAAAGAGAAACCAAGACAAGTAAATCATTTATCCTTGTGGCATAGGAAAACTAAAATGTATATTATTTAAAAAGAATATACACATATCTAAATAAAATATAGGAGAAAGATTAATAAAATAGTAAATTATTTATCCTTGTGGCATAGGAAAAATAAAAGGTATATTCTTTAAAACTAATATACACATATCTAAATAAAATATAGGAGAAAGATTAATAAAATTTAAATTAACTATAAAGTGTACTTGTGGCATAGGAAAAATAAAAGGTATATTCTTTAAAACTAATATACACATATCTAAATAAAATATAGGAGAAAGATTAATAAAATTTAAATTAACTATAAAGTGTACTTAAAATATTTAGAAATTTAACATCTATTTTAAAGAAATAGATAACTAATAAATTATTTATTTCATAAGAGTTTGACTAGGTTTAATTACGCCATAAGGTGTTTCCCTCTTAAATGAACTCTCCTAAACGGCTTTCTGTTTTAATGTTAACCGTCAGATCTATTGTTAGATGATTAAATAATTATTTGTCGTCCAATTTAATTAGAAAACATTAAAAAACGGTTAAAGTAGCCCGCTTGTATGTCTACCCACTTGGTCTGTCATGCACACACAAATAGCCAGTTTGCTGCAGAGGAGGGCCGGGGAAAATGCCTTTGCTACACAGGAAGTCGCAAATTGGCTTCAAGGTCAGCCATGGTGGAGGAGATATGAGGGAAGAGATCATGTTCTGGTTCTGGGCAAGATCTCATGGGATTTCAAGCGATTTCAAGATGGGGACCATTGGGGAAGCAGGCTGTTACACTTGCCTGAAATACAGCTGTTTACGAAGCTTCTGATTGAACGCCATCCATGGGATGTGAATGAAATTGGAGTCTCACATCCCACTTTCTCACATCCCACTTTCTTCCATCCTAGTTCTGATAAAGATATTTGGCAATGGCAATGGCATATCAACACGGCACAGAGACCTCATCTGATGAGCTTCGCAGGTGGCCCGAGTCTCAACAACGAAAAAAGAATTCGTTCCATCCTCATCGACCAGTGTTTAAGCAGACCCGAGAGTTGCGAATATTTTAATTGCAATCTCGGTGTTTGTGAGACTTCTGAAAGCGCAGTGAAACTCTTCATGAAATCCGAATTCTGCCTTCAACCTCCTCGTGACAGCCCTACTCGAAGATCCTTTTTCGATTTGCTTATAGCAGGATACATTCCCCTACTGTTCAATCCCTTTACAGCATATTATCAGTATCCATGACATCTGTTTAGTTTACATACCAGAAGAGATTGTTAAAGAAAAGAAGATAAATGTAATAGAGGTTCTGCAGAAGATTCCAAATGAACAAAGGAAGGAAGTGAGAAAGACCATAATCCAGGAAATTATGCCTCGTGTAGTATATGGTGACCCAGATTCAAGGTTTGATGAATTCGAGGATGCTTTTATGATTTCCTTGGAAGGCCAGTATCTAAACGAAATGAGCCGAGAATGAACCCAATTGGGTCCATGATAATTCCATGTATGTGTTGGCAACACGGTCAGAGAATTCCATATACACCACCTCTCTGCTCCACATACACCACCTCTCTTTTTCTTTTTTGTTTGATCCACACGGATGTTTTTTATCGCGGGAATTTGAATCTTGAATTTCATTATTAACCGAATGCTTCATAATACAGGTATGAATCTTGAATTTCATTATTAATCGAATACTTCATAATACTAGCATGAATCTTGAATTTCATTATTAATGGAATACTTCATAATACAGGTATTGCCAATTAAAATGCCCATGTGCTAAGTTATGGAAATATTGTTTTGTACTCGGCATGATTAAACAATCTGGCGTTCCCTGTATTTTTATTTGCAAATGAAACCATTGAAATGGGTGAGGCAACTGTCATTAGAAATTGCATGGATGTTTAAAGAGCAGAAATAATGGATTTGCAAAATAAATTCTCATGTATTTATATGGTTTTTTAAAATTTCAAATATAATAATTTTTTAGGATAGTTAAATTTATCATAATTCAGTTATTGCTGCACGGGATTTCAAATTTCAAATTTGTTGCACGGGATTTATCAACACAGTGGAAGGGAAAAACACGAAGCCAGGGTTTGAGATACGATGAAGAAAATCCTGATCCCACCGATGGATTGAAGGCTTGAGTCCTTGGGACTCTCAAATTTCTCATCTCACCACAGCAGCCATCGCAGCTGCAATTGGACACAGAGCAATTCTCTTGGTTTAGGGTTTCCAGCTTTGACTAGGTCTTCAATTCGGGACAGTTTGGTACCAAATCTAAGTGGAACCAACCTTTTTACATCCGGGATCGAGCTTCAATGCCTTACCAAGCAGGCGTGATCGAATTTCCGAGGGCATTTGCAGTAATTTGAGCTCACTTTCGACCAGTTTTATCCAAAGATTGTAGTGTTTTAGCTATGTAGACTCCAGGTGGTTCTGTTCCTCAACCAGAGGCTGCATTGGAATGGTTACAACAGGAAATGGGGTACAGAACACACGGTCGATAATTATCTTCCAACAAACCCCTGCGATCCCCGGAAGATCTGAAGAAAATATGCAGGGGAAATATGTTACCCGTCTAGAAAAAGGACACACTTTTGAAGCCTATGAGACCCGAAGAGGGCTCTGAGAGAACAAGATGCAGCTGAGAAAGAGGTAGAAAGACAACGCCACATCGTTCAGCGGCAGAGGAAGGAATTGAAGGGACAGATGCTTGAAGCTTCAGGGAAGAAGTTGAACACAAAAGAATGTTTGATGAGAAATCAAATTACAGGTACAGATTTAAAATTTATTGTGTTGTTGGTTCATTTTCTAAAATCAGATTAGGTTTCGTTACCTGGTTCTATGAGAACGTTACATTATTCAGGTTAGTTTCTTGGTTAAATTTTGTGGCTTCTGAAAAGCCTGTGTATCAAATTAGCTTTGTGGATCTTGCAACTTGTTTACATTAGCTATTCTGTTAAATATTAGGAATATCCTCATTTCGAATATGCTAATTAATGCGATAGGTTCATAAGGGGCTTGACACTGTGCTCTTTTTAAGCTCCTTAATGATAAATACAGAATAAACGAACTAATTATACCCGATCCCAGAGTTACTCACTCATTATGCTTCAAAATTCCTGATGTAATATATCATAGGGAATGATCTATTACTTGTAAGGCAGTGTGTGGCTGAATTTCATTTTGTCAAACAGGAATAATTTCGTGCAATAACACTGAAATAAAGTTTAACTGGATAATATATACTGTGAAGAGCATAAGGAACTTCGCTCAAATTTTAAAATTATTTCTAAAGTTTTCATTGAAGTATCGCCTTTTCACTGTTATTTTTTCTTTTTTCTTTTGTATTAGGCATAAGCAGGTAATGCTTTCAGTTTGAGAAAAATTTGGGATTTGGCATCTTGAGCTACAACTTATAGTTTTGGAGCATTTTAAGAACTTTTCATGTAACTTCAAATTTATAGTTTTGGAGCATTTTAAGAACTTTTTATGTAACTTCAAATTCCTCAGCAAAATGTTAATATTTTTTGCTTCTTTAGTTTTGGGTGCATTTGATTTTTTTTCTTCTTTAGTGTTTTTTGCTTATTTAGTTTTTGGGGGTATTTTAAAAACTTTTCAACTAACTTCATTTGCAACATGCTTATTTCTTTTGTTTTATTAATAATTTCAAATACATCAAAATTTTCATATTTTTTACTTCTATGAGATTTGGAATAGATGACCTCTCTCTATAGAAATATCTTTAACAATATATCCATTTCAGATTTGAGTAAGTGAGCTTTAACAGTATATCCATTTCATATTTTTTAACAAGGAACTCCTCTCTACAAAAATATTTATTTACTATCAATCCAGAACCCCCTTTCTACAAAAAATATTCATTTACTATCAATCCAAAACCCATAAACAGAAATATCCATTTACCATCAATCCAAGTGACCCCTTTCTCTAGATTTATCTGGATAAATAACTTAACAGTATATCTATTTACTATCAATCCAGAACCCCATAAACACCAAATCAAGATAGAAATTCAATGGACTATTATTATCATTAGAATCACTGATAGCAGCTTCTGATTCTAGATTATTACCATAGAAAGAAAAATGAACTGTCTTCTCCCTCTACTTGTACCAATGGATTCAAGAATTTGGGATGAAACAAGTACAAAGAGACTTCAAAGATGCAAGACCAAATTTTGTGGTTGGAATTTTGAGATTACAACGGTGGTACCAACCTCTGACCTTCCGAATGACAATTGACCTTGCCTCTGCTACAAAGCCATTTGATATACCAGTTGTGCCAATATGGGCATAAACGAGAGTTGATACATTTTATTACCAAACTTTCCAGGGGCAAGTGGGATATGTAGCAAATCCCTGTGTAGTACCATTGCTTTTATTTGTGGAATGAACATTTCACAGCATCTATCCAACCATTTACACTTACAATTGAACTATCTATGCTTACAAATGAAAGTAGGCATAATGCTCCATATTAACCATAGCTTCCACTTGCATGACCTTCATAACCATAATCACCTGATTTAGCACCACAGCTACCCTTCATAACCATTAGCATACCCATAATCACCTGATTCAACACCACAGCTACCCTTCATAACCATTAGCATACCCATAATCACCTGATTTAGCACCATAGCTACCCTTCATAACCATGAGCAACCCATAATCACCTAATTCAGCATCATAGCTACCCTTCCTGAAAAACCATGGCAAGAAGATTAAGAATCTTGCATGTAGTTATTAGCCTTTGCTTTCTTGATTTCAACACCCTTACCATCAAATTCAAGCGGATATGAATGTTGCGGAGGTAAATCCCCTCTGCAGACAGAGGTGGATCCCACTAGCCCCACAGGGGTCTAGCAACAATCAATCACGTTGCATGCAAGTTCCTAGCTATATAATTTAGAAGTCGATCTAGGAGACCAACCTGGGATCCAACGCTTGTTTGTTGTGGGGGGGAAGTGTCGCTCCTATCCTCTATCTCCGGCCGGTCGCTGTCTGCACATAGATACCTGCACAAGTGAAGAATAACCCACAACAATCATAAAATCCAAAAAACATACAGCTATGTACCAATCAAGCAAGATACAATTCACATATCACCGATGTAACACATGAATGAAACCATAATGACAGTCGCTTTGCATTAAATAGAAATGAGAGAAGAAATTACAACCACTTAAGGCTTGACACTGTAAAACTCCTCTACCTGGGTGGGCAGTCAGTCCGACACGTCTTGCAAAATCACTTTCTCTCCCAACAATCCGGCAGCATAACCTTACTTTCAACTTTTAGCTCAAAAAACTATCTCTCTCACACTAGCTTGTTTGCTCTTTTGCTTTTGTCTCCAAAAACTACCAGCTCTAGCCCGTTCATTATGTGGAGACAGGTTTTTATAGATGGGGGGAGAGGAGATATGCATTGTATGTGGAGACATCTTGAGTTTTGGTAATGTCCCATAATAGCCATTGAGTTGAGTTGCCTTGGATAGAAAAGCCGACGGTCGACTGCTTTTGTGGGCTTTTTCCTCCATGGAACTGGGTGAGTCATAGAGGAAAAAGCATTCTAGTCATGCGCTGGCCAAAAATCATACCCAAATTGTGTGGCGCGGGCCATGCTCTGGGACAGAGCGTCTATGGGCGCGCCCTCTTTGTAGGTATTGAGCCATTGGCGCGGGGTAATACACTGTGGACCCGCACTAATGGGAAAAAGGCATTTTCCAAGGTTAATCTTCAGAGGGTGTCTTCAGGGTTATTGAACTTCA
>APFE031630321.1:17101-27608 GCA_000404065.3 Pinus taeda | reverse complement strand
TTTGGAAACTGAAGGTTAGGGATCTGCTTGTGCAACAAGGGTTGCACAAGGCATTGGATGGGGCAACTAAGAAACCTGCAACCATGACTACTTCAGACTGGGAGGACTTGGATGCCCGAGCTCTCAGTACCATCTGGTTATCACTGGCGGATGAAGTTCTCTTCAATATTGTTGAAGAGACTACAACTTCAAGATTGTGGGGTAAACTGACAAAACTCTATATGACAAAGTCATTAACCAACATAATTTATATGAAAATACAGTTATACAGTCTTCGAATGAAAGAAGGTTCAAACGTTGCAGAACATTTGAATGTTTTTAATACACTTACATTGTCAATTAGCAGATATGGAAGTTAAAATACATGAAGAAGATAAAGCCATAACCTTGTTGTGTTCTCTACCTGAATCATGGGATCACTTTGTAACTTTGATCAGCTTGAGCACTGCTGATTCTTTGAAGTTTGAATCAGTTGTGGGAGCTCTCCTATCTAAAGAAGTACGAAGAAATTTAGTACTGAAACAACTGCATCAGAAGCCATGGTGAGCCAGAACTTTATAATAAGTGAGTATGATCATTGTGTATACTTCAAAAGTTTCAATGACATATTTATTATCTTAGCTTTGTATGTTGACGATATGCTTATTGCAAGCAAAAGCATGGAAGAGATCAACAGGTTAAAGGCTCAACTCTCTAGAACGTTTGATATGAAGGATCTTGGAGCAGCAAAACATATCTTGGGCATGGAGATACACAGAGACAGGAAAAATGGTAAGCTTTGGTTGTCACAGTAAAAGTATGTGGAGAAAGTACTTGAAAAGTTCTCTATGAACAATGTGAAACCTGTTAATGTTCCACTAGCTTCCCATTTTAAGCTTTCTTCGGTTTTGAGTCCTAGAGCTAATGAAGAAAAGCAATATATGTCTCATGTACCATATGCAAATGCTGTAGGCAACTTAATGTATGTGATGGTATCTACAAGACCTGAAATTTTACATGCAGTTGGAGTTTTCAACAGGTTCATGGGAAATCTAGGTAAAGAACATTGGCAAGCAGTGAAATGGGTGCTTTGATATCTAAGAGGCACAAGTGACCACTGCATCGTCTTTAATGGTAGTGAATGATCAGTCTGTGGATATGTAGATGCTGACTATGCAGGTGATTTGGACAAAAGAAGATCTATTACAGGTTATGTTTTTACTCTTGCAGGGGGAGCAATTAGTTGGATGTCAAAGCTTCAAGAAACAATTGCGTTGTCCACTACCGAAGCTGAATATATAGCTACTTCAGATGCCAGTAAAGAAGCAATCTGGTTAAAGGGTCTGCTCGATGAAATTGGAATAACACAGGAGAAAGTGAATGTACTTTGTGACAGTCAAAGTGCCATTCACCTGGATACAAACCCTGCGTATCACAGCAAAACCAAGCACATTGACGTAAGGTATCATTTTTTGAGACGTGATCGATGGCGGAAAAGTAGCTCTTCAAAAGGTCCATACACGAGAGAATTGTGCAGACATATTCAAGAAGCCAATTACAATAGAGAAGCTGCGATGGTGTTTAGCTTCTCTTGGCTTGCAGAAAAGATGATGAATGGGCATGGGCAAGGGATTAGGAAAATTGTTGTGAAGGTGGAGTTTGTTAGTTTGACAACGAATTATGTAATTTTGGGTAAAATGTAACTAGTTAGTTCTATACCGAAATGTTAGTTATGTAACGGAGGTGGACGGTATAAAACTAGTGAATCCCCGAGAAATGTAATCATGGAGAATCATTGTTGAATTAATAGAGATTCCAATCCCTTGCCCCGTGGATGTTTCCTTGACACCCTATCGAGGTTTTACCACGTAAATCCCATGTATCTATTTGTGTGTTTGTTTTCCAGTTAGTTATGTTGATTTCTTGGTCAATGTGTAACTGAATGTGCGCAATTCTTTCCTCATTATTTCTTCTATTAAACCAACAATCGCTATAGCTCAGGAATGTATACATTCTATGAAGGTCTGCGAGATGAAGGTGTATGCTTAAAGTTGATTTGGTTAAAGCCTATGATTGTGTGGATTAGGAGTTCCTGACGATGGTTTTGCATAAGGTGAGCAGAGACCCTCTGAACATCAGATGGATTATGGAGTTATAGCATGTATCGTTTCTGCAAATTTTGTAGTTATCATCAATGGCTTCCCGACACAATTCAGGGCTTTCAGGGGGTTACGACAAGGTTGTTCGATATCACCTCTCCTCTTTCTTGTTGTCATCTATCGTCTGAACTGTAAGATGGGGATGCGAGGATTAGGGGTTTGATTTCGGATGTGCGAGTGACAAGGCATATTGCTATCACTCATTTGATGTTTGTGGATGACATGTTATTCAGAGGTAAATCAAATCTAGATGATTGGGTGCACATTCACAAAGATTATTATGTCTTTTGGTAAGGCTACAAGCTTTTATATGAGTAAATCAAAGTCTATTTTGATTTCAAGGGACAATGAGGATTTGGTGATCAAGGATATTTGTAATCGTTTTGAGATATCTTTCATTCATTACGATGATGGGTTTGTATACTTGAGTTTCAGAATGAAACCCAACAAGTATGACATTAAGGATTGGAACTGGTTGATTGATAGACTTAATAATAAAATGGCTCGATGGACACATAGATGGTTATCTATGGGCGGTCGTATGACTCTGATAAAGTCTGTCTTACAAAACATTTCAGTATTCTGGATGCATATGTTTTTGTTGCCCATGGATATTTTACATAAGATAGAATCTATAATGGACATGTTCTTGTGGTATGGTCATGATCATAGGGGGAAGATACACTTGGTCAGTTGGAATGGAATGTTATTGCTCGTATGGTGTTTGATGGCGGATGGGGCATATTGGATGCGTTTTCTTTTAATAGATCTTTGATTATTAAAAATCATTGAAGGGCATTGGACGTTAATTGCATTTGGGCTCAAATTAAAAGAGAAAAGTACATGAGCGGGGAACATTTCACAAAATGGATCAAGGATGGAGCAAAGAGGAAAACATTTTCATCCTATATATGGTGCAACATGATGAAAAACTTTCAGTGGTTGCTTGGTTTTCTTTGATGGGATGTTGGAGATGGCACTCAGGTTGAGATTGGTTTAGATGCTCTCAAGGATTTACCAAGAACCACTCATTTTTTATTCTCCTTCTTTGCTTCCTTCATGATAAAGGCATCTTCTATCTTAACCAGATTCATTGCATTCATAATCATATTTCCATCTTTCAATCATGGCTCAAGGCAATTGAGATTAGAGAAATTTTGAGGTCTAAAATGGGCCTCCTAAGGAATATTATAAAATAATAGTGGAAATAATAAAATCGTATTAGATTACATCATCAAATTTTAGAGGGAAAAAAAAGAAAAAAAACTAATTTATCAACTTATCTCCCTACTGTTTTACTCAAATTTTGAGCAAGGGCACTCGTTGGATACAAAATTTAATTTTCCATCCAAGGAGTACCTATGTTGCATACTTTCAATAGTTCCGGCTACCCAAAAAATGAGAAATACATGAAAAAATGTGATCGCAATCACGTTTTTCATGTATTTTTCATTTTTTTTGTAGCAAGGTCTATTGAAAGTATGCAACATGGGTACTCTTGGGATAAATAATTCAATTATGCATCCAACCAGTGCTCCCACTAGAAATTTGAGTAAAACCGTAGGGATACAAGTTGAAAATACGAGTTGAAAAAATAGTTTTTATTTTATTATTTTTTAATCTTTTTACTTTTTAATTCCAAAAATGGTGAATCATCCTCGAGGGTTGACAACATCATCTTGAATCCTATTGGTTCTTATAAAGTTGATTTTGGTTATACATTTTTGTTTTGAGGTCCATTTTAGAACTCAAAATTTCTCTAATGCTTGGGTTTACAACGTAATCTCATTGTTGAATAGGGAGAGTATCTTTCTCAACTATGTGCCGCTGGTATTGTTATCTCTAAGCAAAAAGATAGGTTGGTCTGAGATGGGCTACAGAAGAATGGGCAAGCAGTGGTCCGGGAAATCTATCATAGGATTCCTATGGCCAAAATGCCTTTTGAACAACATTTGTGGTTCCAATCTACATGGAAATGGGAGATACCATAGAAATTGAAATGTTTCTACTAGTTGGCACTGCATGATAAAGTTCTCACTTGGATAAACCTTCAAGGTCAAGGTTTCGTTGGTCTAAGTATTTGTCCTATGTGTATCATGGGGTCAGAGGATGTGAATCACTTATTACTGAGATGTCCTTTCGTTATGGATGTATGGGATGGGGTTCTAGATGCTTTAAACCTTGTCATTGTATGGGACAATCTTTTTTTGGAGGAATGCTTAAACTCATAGTTCAAAAATTGAAAGGAACATAGAAACCTACCTTTTTAAATTATCTAGTCCATATGGCATAGTAGGAATTCATACATGTTTGATCGGAAAGTGGCCATTGTCAGGGACGTTGTTATTAAATCGGTGGCATTCTCTACAGAAATTGGGCCAACAAAGAAGAGTTCCTACAAGAGGGCGATCAGTACAAGGACATTTGGAAAAATCTTCCAGCGTGGGTTTTTGATGGAGCTTGTCTTTAAAGGACATGTGGGTGTGGTGCTTTTATTGTGTTAGAACCGGGTAGATATTATCATTTTTGGTGGGAGGACGAATATGGCACAAATAGCAAGGCAAATATTATAGCTTTATGGGGAGTTCTCATTTGTGCAAAATGGTTGGGCTTGGAGACACTAGATGTTCATGGCAATGCAAAGGACATTATAGAGTGTGTAATGAATTATACATGGTTTAATCCTCCTATCCTATCAAACTAGATGCGAGGCATTTGTAATTTGGTGAGTTCTTTCCGATATATTTCTTTTGGGCACATTTACAGGGAGAAAAATCAAATTGTCAATCTTCTATCAAAAAGGTATTTCTAAAGATTTGGGAAAATTCTATTTTGTAGCTTTTGTTCAAGATTCCTTGATAAACATTAGCAACATTGATTTCTCTAAAGATGCAATTTTTGGTTATTTTTGTTTATAACATATGGGGCAATTTTTGTTTTTATGAAGTTGCTATGTGACAACATTATGGCTTTATCATTATGATGAAAGTTGGAACATATGTAACACTTTTTATTGGACTTGTCGGTATGAGATAAGTGTTATTATAGATAGGTCTATATTATGATGATAGATGGAGAGATTTTGTCAGAACTTCCAATATATTCAGCTAGATTCAGAAGTGAATGATGATTTCGCTGAGATTGATCTCCTATTTTTAGAGTCTCCTTTTTTTTTAATGTAACGAAAGCCTTTTGTCTTCTGAAAAGAAGAAGCCGACATTAGATCCGCTTTCTTCTTCACCACGAAATATAGCTTCGATTGGACCCATCTGCTGACGACTCTGCTCTTTTGGATCGTTCCATCAGAGACTTTGCATCCCCAAAATCGTTAATGAGAGAGGCGAAATTTGTCTCATCTGCAACAGAACAACAGAACCAAGCCTTCATTACCCTCATTACTGGGATTTACTAGGCTTTAGAAATCAAGAAAAAATGCCGAAACGAAAGGGTTAAGGTTTCTAGGCCTTTTAAGAGCAGAGCCAAGCAAATGTCAGAGGGATTAACGGCAAATGTAAGTGGAATTGAAGCCCACGATAATTAGGAGATAGCGTTGATCTCCATGCGGAACAACTGAGCAGCAGTAAGCACCTCAAACTTAGTTTCAACACATCTAGATCAGTTGGATCTGAGAAGTTCTTTGATTCTGCATATAGACATCAATCGAGATGCCTTTTTCATTCATTTATGCAATGCCCAGATCAAAACAAGCCCAAACCCTTATTACAGTGCTGAAGAAATTATAATGGAAATGAAAGAGCAAGATGAAGTGAAATGAAATGACTAGGTTTCTTGTGGTAGATCAATGATAATACAATATAAAATGTACCTGAACTCCAAGTACCGCGACTATTCAGAGAGAGCATTAATCTCCATGGTGCACATTTCAGCTGTCTCCTCCATTCCGATGGAGTGCTCTTGCCGCAAAGGCTGATTCAAATCTGGTTGTCTCCAATCGATCCTCCTCTATCATTCCTTTCACAGAATACATAGTTTGGCGCCTTTTCCCTCCCTACAATAAACCGTTGCAGATGATACAAATTTGCACTCAGTGCTCAGCAAATTAGGACAGATCCACGTCTTTAACGGAAGGATAAATTTACCCATATCTTCAAAGAAAAAATATGATGGCAGACCCCCTCTCAAAATGTGGTAGATCTTGCCACTCCGGCGTTATTCGCTTCAAATCCTTCATCGAAGGTTCGTTATGCAGCGATGGGAGTTTCTCCTTCTAGAGGTCGCGGTGGCTCCATCCATTTGCAGTTTAGGCTGTCTGGTGCGCTCCGATCTCTCTGGTCCAGGTTTCCGTTTCCCTGATTTTGCCTCTTTTTGTGTCTACAGATCATAGTCGCACGGTCCAGGTTACATGCTCAAAGTTTTGGCTTCAGTTTTTGCATTTACAGATCTTTGCTTGTCTCAGCTTGCAGTTTTGTTTCGTTTTTGAATATTAGTCCTCAGCAGAGAGCATTTGTAATGCCCTTTTTTGCTGTATGTAGAACAATGGGGCCTGCAGATTTTAGAATATGTAGCTACCTTTTATATTTAATGAAAGATGGTCTGTTTTTTTCTCTTGAGAAAAAAAACCCAAAAAAACAGAGAACAGCAGATGCTCGGTAGATGGATGGCAGAAAGAATAAAATCATGGGTTCTCAAAATTTTGGGTTTAAAAATTATGGTTAAATTGTTATTTTTTATTTTTATTTTTATGATCGAGTCAAAATATTATTAACAACAAAACAAGACATTAGGGCATCTCTTCCTGACTTAAAAATAAAATAAAATAATATTATTTTTTCTTATATTCGTTTTCATGAAAATCAAATTTAACAGAACTAGTTATTTTCATAAAATCTAAATTTACCAGCTAAAATGTGATTGTTTATTTGTTTTCATGAAAATCTGGTTATGCACTATTCAATTATGTATTTTCATGTAAATTAAATTGCAATCCATGTCAATAAGAAAACTGACAACTTACCAAAATCCTAACTGCATTTCTTGACAGAAAAATCTAATAAACACATCGAGATATTTAGGATAATAATTCTATTAATTTATTGTAACTCCACACATGCCAGCTTATAGACAGCGGCATCCGAAGTATCATCAAAACTTTTGCAACTACAAAAGTTATAACAAGTTATCCTCAGGAGATCTTATTATACTATATATATGCAGCGTTCGATCAATTGTGAATCAACTTTATTCACAAGTATGTCTCATTAGAGCCTTTTTGTATGTTTCAACAATTTTCTCGGGACCAGGAACTGTTTTCGCATACCCTTCAATCTTATTCAATTCCTGTATTCAAGCCAGAATGCCATTAAGCATTTTTATCATATAAGCAAACATTCGATTAAACAATCATAAACCATTCATTTTTGCACCGCTGAATTTAGGAAGTAATGCAAATAAAAGAGAAACTTAACTTACCTGAATCCAGTTCAATGCTTTCGGCCTATCAGCTGTGATATCATAATTCTTAAATGCAGGAAACACAACTTTATATCTTTCAAAGAAAGTACCATATGCAATGTCCACCTGCAGTAATGGTATACATCTCTTAATTGTCAATTGGAATCACAATATAATATAAGGTCAAATGGCAAACAAAATATAAAGATGGCTTACCCCACTGAATTGACCCAAAAGGAAAGGCCCATCAGCAAACTTTCCCAGAGCATTTTCCAAATAATCAAGAGCAGGCACTGCCGTGATGGGAAGTGCATTTATATTAATCCAGACTCTCTGTAATTCGTTGAAGATAAGAAATCTTATTAAAATGCAAGAGATCGCGGCTGGAAAAATTGTTCTTACCAGCGCCTTGTGCAGACTCAAGTTCCGGCTTGGCCAACGCGGTGAATACAGTGTTTGTAAAAGTATCTACATACTTCAATAACTCATCTGCGACCTCTTTTTTCGTAGGATCCTGTTTAATGGCAAACAAGTTTCAAAGCATAGCCTCTAAAAGTAAAGGTAAAGGTAAAGGTAGACTGTTAGGCCCCTATACTACTAGTGTAATCCTTTATTGTTATTAGTACAACCCCCTTATTATATTGATGCACCCATGTAGTAGCCATATTATTACTATTGTGCCCTATAAAAGCCCACTATTGTTAATATTGTGCCCTTACATTATTATTGTTGTGTCGGCTCTTCATTTATATCATTGTTAGACACCTATATAGAAAGGAGATCTTTTCATTTATATCATCCAAGAATTGTTCATTTATGTAATGTAAAGGAGGTTTCTCCTTCGAAGACGTTGAATTCTAAGGCATTCAACTATCTTTTCTATCTTTTTATGAGCTGGTTTCATAACATTTGGTATCAAAGCTTTGGATTCTAGGGTTTTGCTGCTCCAAATAGGTCATCGTGACACTTTCGCTATAACTTTTTTCTGCGATGTTTCAGAAGCGAAAAAAAAACCCATTTGAAATGAAATCACACTAAACCTTGGGTCCGAATTTTAGAGCGTTTCGCGCTATATTTGCGGAAATATGATCTGAGGAAGTTGGTCTTTTTGCGGACTCCTGAATTACATTCCAAACAGGTGTCTTGAGGAAAATCATCATAACTTTTTGTCTGAGCATCGGATTGCAATTTCGTAAGAAGGTACAGAAAGAGGACAAACTGTAGTTACTTGTATATATTTTTCAGAGCCAAAGGTTGAAACAGGTACACGTGGCACATCATACAAGTTTGCTCTACTGAATTAGTCTATAATCAGGTCACTGTGGGAAATTTGGCATAACTCTTCCTTAGAGAATCCAATTGAGATCAGACTGGTGGCATTGGAAAGATGACACAAAGGGCTATTGCAGGTCACAATTTCATAACTAGATGATTCGAAATTACAGAGATACATCAGAGGCAATATCGAGCTCCTATAAAGTGAAAAAATGTGTGTAGATTTTTTTAAATTTTTGCTTAAGCTTGGTTTGAAAAATTATTTTGAAGGAATTCAAAGGGCATAGTAGAGAATTATTATTGGTAACTGATGCTCCGAGGAAAGAAAATGCAAATGCCTAGTAAACAACGTGAAAGCTCTATCATGAAGAAGAGGAAGAAATGCTACATGATATATCAAAATTACAAGACCAAGTGCAACAAATTTCACTCTCACAAAAGCTAATAGAAACTAAGATAAATGGCGTAGAATCTAAGATAAAGGGCGTGGAAGCTAAGATTGACGATTTGAAAATAGATTTGAAGACAGATTTGACAAATTTTCTACAAGAAATACTTACTAATGGTGAAAGGGTAGTAAAGGAAACTCATGATGCGAACAAACGAAATGTTAATCATGATTTCATAGACTCTAATGTTGGATCGAAGACCCACCATATTTCAAAAATCGATATGAGGAAGTTTGATGGCAATGATCCCGCAACTTGGATATTACAGATGGAGCAATTTTCCGATTTCAATAATGTTCAAAACACACAAAAGGTACGTATTGCAATTTCATATTTGGAACCAAATCAGTTTGTATGGTATCAATAACTTTTCTTTCGTAAACAAATTATCATTTGGGCAATTTTTACGGAAGAAATGATAGCACATTATGAGGATACAAAGAGAAACACCTTCTTTAGAGCAACACCACAACAATTGGAAAGAGTAAAAGGGCTTTGTGACATAGTGGAAAGTAAAATTACGGCAACAAGGAAGTCTACCCCTTACAACTATAAAAATGGAAGTGTTGTTTCTCCTAGCCTTCCACAACCTACAAAGGTTACACCACAACAATTAGAAGAAAAAAGAGAAAAAAGGGCTTTGTTACAATTGTGATAACAAATGCACTAAAGGTCATAAGTGTGCTGAGAAGAAATTATTTTACATAGAATATGAAGAGAAGGAAAAAAAAGATCAAGAAACATCAAAAGAAGAGGATATACGCCCTGACCCAACCCCAGAGAAAGAAGAAATGAATCAGACCATATCTTGTAAAGCATTGGCAAGAATTACCACTTCTCAAACTTTCAAGATAGAAGGACATATCAAGAAGAAAAAGATGCAAGAAGTGAAAGATCAGATTGAGAAAGAATAAATTAATCCAACCATATCTTGTAATTCATTGGTCAAAATTACCACTCCTCAAACTATCAAGATAGAAGGACATATCAAGAAGAAAAATGTTCAAAAAGTGAAAGATCACATTGAGCATCAAGAAATGAATCCGACCATATCTTGTAAAGGATTGGAAGAAACTACCACTCCTCAAATTCTAGAGATAGAAGGACATATGAAAAAGAAAAAGGTTCAAGCAGTGAAAGATCACATCGAGCATCAACAAGAAGTTCTCCAACTTTTAAAGGATAATGCCACTTCGGTGCAAAATCAAACGAAACAACAGGTAGATCAACATC